>VZTU01026314.1:105895-147674 GCA_013400835.1 Zapornia atra
GAGCAGCTCACAGGAACCCTCCAAAAAAAAGATGGCGGCGGGCTCGGATCTGCTGGATGAGGTTTTCCTGAACACGGAGGTGGATGAGAAGGTGGTGAGCGACCTGGTGGGCTCCCTGGAGTCCCAGCTGGCGGCCTCCGGCCACCACCACCA
Organism: Zapornia atra; assembly: GCA_013400835.1. Classification (NCBI taxonomy): domain Eukaryota; kingdom Metazoa; phylum Chordata; class Aves; order Gruiformes; family Rallidae; genus Zapornia; species Zapornia atra. The sequence goes on from VZTU01026314.1 coordinate 106,049, forward strand.
GCACCACAAGGCGCAGGAGCCCCTGAGGGCCGCTGGGGGGCTGCTGGGGAACCATGTTGTGAGCAGCAGCAGTAGCAGCAGCAGCCCTAGCCCTAGCCCTGGAGGAGTAGTAGTAGGAGGCAATGCTAATGCCCAAACAGAGAGCAGCAGCAGCAGCAAGATGGGACTGAGTGCCCCAGAGATCACAAAAGCAGGTAACATGGGCAGGGGTGGGGGGCTCTGAGGGAGAGGGGCCCTCCCCTCCCCCCACTCCCCAGCTCCGGCTGCCTCCTTCCCTCACTGCTTTCCCCCCTTTTCCCTCTCTCCTCCTTCTCGTTGTGGCAGGAGCGGGAGTGCAAAGGGTGGTATCGATCATATGGGGGAGAGCCTCCCCTCATCATGCTCCCTCGGTGTGTATCCGCGCCTCTGCTCCCTCCCCTTTATTTTCCCTCCTCGCCTCTGCTTACTAGAGGGTGTTTTATCATGTGTGGGGGCAGCCTCCCCGCAGAATACGCCGGCCGTGCCCGTCCGTGACTCTGCCGGTCCCTTCTTCTTTTCCTGCCCTTGTTGCTGGAGTGTAAAAGGGCTTTCTTAATCTCGGGGGCTGAGGGAGGCAGAGCCCACCCCCTCGGTAATGGCTGTGCCTCCCATGCCGTCTGTGACTGCTCCCCTTCCCTTTCCAGGGGTGGAGGTTATGGGGGGATTCCCTCTTGATAATGCCGCCTTAGCTGTCTGTGTAAATGCTCCTTCCCCTCCCCCTTCTCTGTTGCTGAAGTGCAAGGGGGTGTTATTAATCATGACACCTATTTCCTGTAGAGGAGGAAGCGAGGGGGGATTTCAAGGGGAGGAAGTCCCTCAAAATGCTTCCCCCCCATATCTGCCTGTCTGGATATTGCTCCCCCCCCTCCCTCTCTTGTTCCAGGGGCTTGGAGGGGGCATTCAACACCTCTCATTCCTCCTCTGCCCTCAAGGGGGTGTTGTCACAACACCGGGTCCCGGGAAGGGGGGGAATCCAGGCCACAACACCCCACCTTGTACGATGTCTGCCACCCACCCGCCCTCCGTAGCTACCTGGGAATATTCCCCCTCTCCGTGTGGTGAAGATTGTAGGGGGATAGTGTGAGGGCTGGGACGGAGAGCTCACTACATGAGAATGGAGGGAAGCTGATTTTCAGGGGAATTAAAAAAATGTCTCCCCAGAATCTCTCTGCAATTCCTCCCCTCCCCCCATCTTTTTCCTTTCTTTTCTGTTGCTGAAGTGTGAGAAGATATTACAGACCTTCTGTCACGATTGATGAAGCTCTTCTAGGAGGATCTCCTTAACCCTTATAACATGCATCTCTCTGTCTGTCACTATTCCTTTCCCATTTCTGTCTGCTTAGGACCTGGACTGTGTATGATTGTACTTGTGATAACACCAGGCCTCATCAAGGGGCATGAAGATTATTCAAGACAAGAAGATATCATCTTGTCAAAACCAGCTTTGCTTTTTATTTATTTATTTTTAACTGTCTGTGGTTGAGGGAACTTCAGATTCAGAAGAACAAATTCCATAGTAAAGTAGAGGGATCTTCTGGTAACCTACTCCAGGCCTTGCAGTGCTTCTTATCTTGTCATGCTGATGTTTTTCTTTCCTTTCACTTTTTCATATTTTGCTGTTGTTGAGCCTCCTGATCTGACTGTCAGAGATGAAAGCATTAGAGGGTAGCTTGTGCTGGGCAAAGGGAATATACCTTATTAATGTGTCTTCCATTGCCATTTTTCTCTCTTTGCAGTTCCAGTCCTGTTGCTAAATGTAATTTTAGGCACTAGAATGGGGAAGAGGTCTAAGGTGATCATCCTTCTGCCTTCCCTTGGTTCATATCAAATCTGTTTTCCCTATTTTGTCTTGCTGTAGTGTTGAAAGCAGGGATGTTACAATTAATATTGAATCTGTCAGTCTTGGGTGAGAATTTGGAGTCTTCAAGGTAACATCTTCAAAGCTGTCTTTGGTTTGTGTTCTGTCATGGTTTTTTGGCTCCAGGAAGGCAGCCTGGAAGATGAAGAAGACTTGGTGATGAGGGAGAACATTCTGTCTTCACTGGACTTCTTGTATTGCTCTTTCTCTCTGTTTAACCTTGTCATTGTCTTGCAGGAGCAGGAGGAGTGCAAGGGGGTGTTATTAATCATAACACCAGGTCCCAGACTTCAGCTCTGGATGGAGCCACTGCAACGAGCACCAGCACCACTACTGCAGCAGCAGGAGGATCGGAAGTCACTGCTGCTCCAGGGACCCTCAGTCAGGGCAAATCAGTGGTTATCAGCACCATGGCAACTGCCCTATCCACCAGGAATGGCAAGATTGGGACCACAACAGTGCAAACTTTGAATGGGAGTAACGTGGTGATGAACTCGCACCACACAGGAAGTGCTGCTTTCTCTGGGACTCCTGTGACTGCTAACCCTGCTTCTGCACCTGCTGTTGCCCCGCTTGTTAATAATGGACCTGGATCTGTGGGGAAAGGAAATACTGTTAATGCTGTTTTGCCATCGGCTTCCAACACTGTCATCCAGACTTCTTTCCTTAATACTGCTGTGTCCTCTGCATCTTCCTCCTCGCCCACAGTTATTGCCTCACAGCCACCACCGAGCATCGGAACCGGGGTGTCCACAGTAACGCTTGTGAGGCCACCGATTCACACAGCAGGACCCACGGTGGCTGCAGCTGGTGCAGCCACTCAAAATGGGAGCAATACTGTGATCAATTCGACCATCAGTGTGGGGAGTTTTCCAGCCACTGTGGGATCTGGAGTTTCTCTCCAGACGTCGCTTGTGAACAGCCAGTCTGGTTCTGCTGTGCCAGCGGCTCCCACCACACAGGTCATCAAATCTGAGTCTCCTAAAACTATAGTCCAGGCAGTATCCCAGCAGCAGACGCTGGCTACTGGTGGCCAGCCCAGTACTACAGGGGGTAACATGATTATTGGGCAAACTATGCAAGCTGGGCTCTCCAATGTTGCTCCCAATCCTGGTGGGATACCTCCTGCAGCTCCTGGCACCCCCACAGGAATGGCTAAAGGCACTGCCAATACGGTGGCACAAAGTCTGCCGAGGACTCCAACAGCAACTACGAGCGGAATCAGAGCAACTTTGACTCCTACAGTTTTAGCACCTCGTTTGCCTCAGCCACCTCAGAATCCAACTAACATTCAGAATTTTCAGTTACCACCAGGTAAGAAAGAGGATCAAAGGGGTTTTGTTTTGGAAATGTTTTTCTTGCAGAAAGGAAGGTACCTAAAAGAATGTATTGTTGTTTTATTGTGAATTGTGGAAAAGGCATTATTGCATGTAACATTGAGGATAGTCTGGTTTTCAGTATTAGAACAGTAGCGTTATACTACTTAGTGGATGATTTCAGATGACCAAAAAATCTTTTAATGGGTGATAATTAGAAAATCATTCTGCCTGGTGTCTTTGTTACAATGTGAGTGTAGATGAAGCTGCCAACTGACAAAGAGTGACAATGGAATATTATCAAATGAAATGTTGCTACTTCATTTTCACGTAAGGCATTTTGACTTTTAAGGCGGTTTTGCCAGTAGTTCATATAACCTTCACGTGCTGTTCAGTTCCCTCTCTGTCCCTACATGCCCCCAGTACCACAGAGTACTCATGAATAGAGAAGCAGCAGATGCAACACAAGAAAACTACCTTCTTCTGCTTTAAGTACCTTCAAAGTCTGACTTTAAAACTCAGAGATATGAAGCTTATAATGATCTTTTTAGTCACTGGAGTTGTGATACAAAAGGCAGTCTTCCTATGTCCTTACCTCACCCTGTTGTGTCTAGGGTTGAAGCTTTTGTAGTAGCTAGTCTCATGCTTAGTGCTGAGCATCTCTGGACAAGAAATCTAGTCCTGAACTCAGCGGGTGAGTAAAAAGCAGGATGAGAAGCATTCCTTTTCTAGGAACTGCTCTGTCCCTCCTTAAATATTCTAGATTTTGAGATTTAAGATTATATATTTGCTGTTATTTTGAACCAGGCTTGTACTTGTATCCAGTTTCATTTTTAACTGAGAATACTTGTGTGAGCCTACACTGTTTCCTGTCTGTTTAATAACAACAACAGTAGTATCTATATTATTAGTATTTACTGTTTTCAAGGCAGTGCACAAAGAAATCTAATTCAATTTTACTACTAGTACCAAATTATATCAGTGGTCCTTGTATATAATCTATTTCAATTGGTCTTAGTAAAAATACATCTACTGAAACTCCTAACCAACCTTAAAGCAATGCACCTGTCATGTAAGGTAGATCAGAAACCATACTGTGCTCCTGCACACCATCTTTTTGTGCAGTGTGCTATTTATGGTATGTGATGCCATGTAGTTTGATTAAGTCTGTCAGGCTGTGTAGAAAAGATTATTTCCCTATATGAACAATCTGAATTACATGTTGCTAATGTAAAAACTAGCAGTAAAGCTTGGACCTTGAAATCCCAGTGCTTAATTTGAAGCTTGTAAATCAATTGGCTGGAAAAGCCTTATTTATTTATTTATTTGTTTGTTTATTGCCACAGAGCATGGGAGGATTTTTCAGGTTTACAGTATTGCCAGGTATACCTACATTTTCACTAATACTGTGTTACAAACCTGATTATGGGAAAAAATCTACTCTTGAGTCCAGAGGGACCTTTTTTCCAAGTAGCTGATGTTTTCAAACTGCTGTAGCGTACAGAAATGTGTTACTCTTAGAAGCAGTGTTGCCAGTCCTTAAGCATAATTGGACCATAAATTGCTCCTTTGGAGGTCTCGATAGATCAAAGTAAAACAATATAGGTTCTAAACACTTGAGGTTTTTTATTAAGCACTTTTCTTGTCTGTCCTACACTTTAAAAATATTTATAGCTTCAAAAGAATAGCATGACTCTTAAAATAAGTATACATGACTAAAAACACAGAAATTGGAAATTGGGTTCTTGCATGATGAGGCAGAGTTAATATTGGGAAGGATTTTTTTTTTTTAGTGGGACAGATTTATTTGTTAAAAATTGCTTTGGTTTGCATTTTTATAAAATGTGAAAGTAGCCAACTTTGAAAACGTTTTGCATAAAGCATTTCTTACAGAACTTTTAAGGTCTGATGGATGTTGAGCTCTTACAAACATCTCACAGGTACAAGCACTAGGCACCTCTGAAAGTCTAGCCACATGCAACTGTTTTAATCTTCAGGAGAGTGACTATACATTCATAGTGAAATAAGAATAGATGACGCTGCTTTTGAAATTTTATTTCAGATTACAGTGTCACAGGCCAGATTTTAAAAGGCAGTTTGGTAGTATGAAGCCGCCCCTGCACTTGTATACTGTGCATCTACTGTGTGCATCAAATCTGCATGACCAAGTTAATGTTTTTAAAAGTTAGCAGCATGTGCTAAGAAGTGCTTGCAAGATTTAGTGCACGAAATAGCTTCAGTTCATACACTGCACATGCTGCTTTTTACACCAAGTCTTGCAAACACTTAGAAAGAAAATTCCTGTAGAAAGCTTGACTAATAAGTAGCACATGTTTTATAGTTATTTTCTTACCCTTTAATAATGTTTCTAGCTCTCCAAAATAAAGTTACAGTTTCACATGTATGGAAACCAGGATATAAAATGTCACTAAGTGTTATTAACCTGGGACTTGAAAATTAGAATCCTTGATAGGTTTCAGATATTCTCTTAAAAAGAGCACGTGGAATATAATCTCGATCAATGCTCTTTAAAATATATTACTTTTAGAATAATGCTTTGCATTGCATCAGGGGGATTGTACATCAAACACAGACTGACAAAATTAGATGTGTTTGAAGAGCTAACGGTCTGTAGTTGTTGTGACCTTACTGGATTCTGGCATATTGCTTCTCAAAGACACTGGACTGTTCAGAGGATCTGTGTGTTAGTAATGGTTTTCCACTACTGACACCTTCAAGAAAGAGGACTATTGCGCTTAGTCTTTTCCTCAGTAGCCTGTATTTGGAACCTTGGTCCAGTTGGACAGATTCAGGTAATGAAGGTCCAAAAGTAACCTTAGTTATACCTTCTTAGCAAAGACGGGAAAATATTGTCAGAATACCCAAGTTTCTCTTTATAAAATGCTACTTTAAAGATGCAATATCTTTTGAAACTGTGGCTGAAAATAAATGGTATCAAGCTCTTTGCTTCAGAGTACTTCAAGCAATGATGTGAAATGTGTTGCTTACCATAAGAGTAGGGAAATTGGTGAGTTAGTGTTCAGTCAGTGTTCTGCTCTTACGGATGCTCAGAAAAGTCGGCAGGAAAGCATAACTGAGATTAATGTCTTAAGACATTAATCTTTTGCAATGTAAGAGTTTGTGAAGTGTTTAGAGGTCATCGCTGACACATGGTAGAATCATCTTGTAAAACGACACTATTTGCTACTTTAAAATCACTTTTCAAAATGCTATCTTCTTCCAGCAATGCTATAATACAATTTCAAACCCAGGGTCTATGAACTTATCCTTACTTCAGCAGTGTTGTCATCTTGATGGTTCAAATACTTAGTTTTCTGTTCTTGCAGATGTTTTATGTTGTTACTCTCTTTTGTTTTGGTTTTTTTTTTGTGTACAAGCATCTCATAATAAGCTTTTAAGGTGCCTGCTTAAAGAAAGGAACAGTTTGGAAAGAGCACTGTAGGTATAGAGTAAGAAAATACAGAGCTAGTAGGTCTGGGCAGTTTTCTTCACTAGCCTAGGTGAAACTGAAATTTAGAAACCTTAACTTTCCCGAGCTCCATCTTTTCTTTTACCTTCTAAGTGAGTGTTAGAACTTATGGAAATGTGCTAGCTAGATTGTAAAAGCAATTTTTGTTTTTCCCAAATTAATAAGATTTACAAGTCTCAGTCCTGTTTGAAGGTAGCAAATATGACAGTTTATGTAATTTTTTACTTCTGTGATCAAGACCAGTATTCTCATTAGCAGTAGTGCAGTTGTATGGCTGTCACAGATGTGTTTTGCTTTATCTAAGAATAAAACTTCAGTTAGTTTCACAAAACTCAGTTCTGTCAGTAACTGATGGTGGGGGTAAGACTAGACTACTTCACTGAGAGGAGTGTCAGGCACTGGCACAGGCTCCCCGGGGGAGTGGTCGCAGCACCAAGCTTGACTGAGGTCAAGAAGCCATAGGGATGATGCACTCAGTCCCATGCTCTGACTTGGCTGGTTCTGTGTGGAGCCAGGAGTTGGTCTCGATGGTCCTTATGGGTCCCATTTCCAACTCAATATGTTCTGTGGTTCTGTGATTCGAGCCTTCCTTGTTGGTTTCTTTCTGGAGGGCCTCTTGTGCACTGTTTCTGTTGCAGCCCCATGGCAACAGCCGTTGCCCCATGGCAACGGCCATTACCCAGCTGTTTAACTGATGGTGCTCCCTTAACGTGGAACGTTCCAGAGTTCTGAACTAACGCTTCAGTACTGACAGCTGGTTTAAACTTTCTGGTGGTACCTCCTAGAAGCAGAGGGTACCTGGAAGTACTTCAGGCGCATTGGTGCTACATATCTGCAGATAGTGGAGGATGGAGAACATCTCTTGTCTCATTCCAGGTTTGCTTGACAGCCTTAGAGGCTGGAAACTTTAGAATGTTAAATGGAAGCTTAACTTTTGTAGAAACCAAATATTTCTAGCTGTCCAAGAAGGATTCTAACTTAGGCCTTGATTGGCCTTGATGGGAAAACTACCTGAATACTTAAAGTGTGGGTTCAGGTCTGTTTGACTGGAGCAATTATGTTTTTGGAGCTGGAGTCTCTGAAAAGTAACTGGAATAGTTCCGTTTCCTCCAGTAAGGAGTTGGGGGGCTAGGCTAAGGAGAGGGTGGATAAGGTAGAGCAGGGACAGGCTGAGAAGAATCAGACAGTCTTAATTGTTAAACAATTTGTGTAACTTTTTCATATGGAATGCAGCATTCATGAAACACCCCAGAAGTGCCTAAAGTAACTATGGATATAAGTAGATGAGGGAATCTACTGTCTTCCATAATACGAGAAATATAGGAAGGAACAGAAGAAATACTATGAAGTAGTGGAATGTAGTTGTTTCTATTTCTCACTAACTAGTAAGCGAGTTCAAACATATCCTGATTATAGTTTGCCTGTATGTTGCATGTGCTGCCAATGTTATGCCTGTTAACAGTGTTGGCATGGCTGAATTTTTGTTAAAAATAATGTCTGTAATGTGCAGTGATAATAGGAACTTCTTATAGTACTTATAGTATGTTTTACTTTCAAAGCATTTTACAAAATTTAATCCTTGCAACATGCCTGTGTGGTTGGTAAATAACGTAGTATGAGCTCTGCTTTAGAGCTGGGGGAAAGAGCAAGTTAGAGAAGTTCTGACTTGCCCCAGGCCATGAGGGAATCGATATTTTGCCAAGATTAGAGCTTGGGAGTCCTATACTTGGCGCAAAATGCGGTATCTCCCTTTCTGAAAGATAACTGTGGATCTCTTCTGCAGAATTCTTCTGGGTGAGGGGTGGATTTTCTGTTCAAATCATGCATCAGCAAAAGGAACATTCTGCTTTATTTGAAATCTGCTACCTCAGATCTGCCATATGTCGCCAGACTGAAAGTTGCGTTTGTTCTTATTGCAACTTTCCTGATTGAGGAATCCTGTGTGCTTAGCTTTTGTACCCCGGACAGCTTGGGACTCTGAGCTGGGTGATAGGATTTTTTTTTGGTTTTAAAATGAGTGGCATGAGGCAAACCAGTGTCTTGTTTTGCATATCTGATAAAGCTGTCTCTTTAGGTGATGGGATCTAATGGGAATGAAATTGTAATTCTATTAAGCTATGAAAGCTATTAACTTTGACTACATATTGTTCAGTTCTGTTAGGGAAAATATTGTTCCCAAAAGCCTTTGGTAGAGCATGTATGGATTAATTTCATACACCTATCTATCTATATGTCACTTTGTGGTCTTTCTGGGTAAGATTTTTTTGGGGTTTTGGGGGTGTTTTTGGTGGTTTTTTTGGTTGTTTTTTTTTTTGTGTTGGTTGTGTTTGCTTGTTTTATCACTAGGGTTTTATAATCAAGGTGGTTGGTCAGTAACCAATGATCTTTTATTTCTTTTGAGCTGTTTTGCAGTCTGCTTCTCCAGAAGCTACATGGTGTTTCTATGTTCAGTGAGCTAAATGAGTTTTCCATCTCTGGAAACCTATATGGGTTACTTCTAAAATGCAGTGTCTTGGGTTGAGGGGCACAAACTGGGATGCTGCCCAGGACCTGAATCATTTATACAGGATGCTGCAGCAAAGTTAGCAGTCTGAGATGGTAATGCAATAGTTTTGGATACTCATTAGATACAAATTAGTACATATCAGAAACTCTTGAAATGAAGTGTTTTGATGTATGAAAACTCTTAATACTGTTTCTCTTCTCTGTTTTGGGAAATGATATGTAAATAGAATCCTACAAAAAAATGTATGAAGTAGTTCAGGAACAGTTGAAAATACTGATACCTGTCTGAGTGGGCTTTAGCAAAGAGAAGAGGTTGGCTTGTGGAAAGCTTGCTTTCTGTTCTTATAAAAACCCTGATCAGATACTTGGAGTCTGGTAGGAAATATACATAGGAGTCACTTGAGAACACAGCATGCTAAACTCTTTTTGTTGCTATACACAGTTTTTGTCAGAAATACTCAAAAACGGGATTTAACCTGAAAATAACTACTCTTCTCAGGATTGTTTTCTGTGTTGGAACTTTATGAATGTTTGTAACTCCACTTATCTGTCTGAGTCTGCTCCTTGAATTTCATGCCATTGCCTGATGTTAAAAAGATGACTTTTGTCAGAAGGAAGACAGTAAGTTTAACTTTTTTGTTAGATATATTATCTCTTGTGAATGAAGATTTGAAGGGGTAGTGGCATGGAAAAAATAATTCTGAAAATTGGTTTTCTCACAACTGAAGACAACGATAGGGATTTTTAGTGGCACTTAGTAGACAACTGTTTCAGTTGTATTATGAACTGTAAAACTGTGTGTGAAGGAAGGCCAAACTCTAGAGACAGTGTGTGGCACTTCAGAAGTCACAAAGGGCTTTTTCAGTGTGTGGCCACAGGGATGTTCCTGTGTATAAACACTTGTGTGATCTGTGAACGCTGCTGAAGTTTCCCTGGTGCTTTTCTGGGACCGAAGCTTCTGTATGTCTCTATCCCTTTGGCAGGTTGCACAGACTTGTTTTACAGAAACGATGGCTGTGGGCATATTCAGGCTTTGGATTTGTGTTATAAGTTGTTAATGCATTAACTTGAATTTACTTTTAAACTAATGAAGGTCTTACACTGCAACCTCTGGCATTTAGGTATTTATACTGACACAGGTTTCTTGAAAGTTGTAAAACCCTTCTCATTTTGATACCATTTTTGCTGTATCAGCTAACTTGCATACTGCTTCCTCATAAGAGAAGGAAAATATCGTATACAATAAGCATGTTTTACAGTGGTATGGTCATGTCCAGTGTGGTCTAGTGTCCTGATCAGATGTTGGAGAAGGATAAAAACTGTCTACAAAGCAGTTGTAATTAAACAGGTGATGAGACTGTGTGATCACTCATATTTCAAAGTAAATGAGGTTTTTTATTGAGACCATGGACACATGAGTAGAGCAAATGATTTATTTTATTTTGTTTTGTTTTGAAAACCTTTTAGGATAGTTTTACCTCAGCTTAATCTGGAAACTTTTATCTTGGTTCTATTCTGTGGTGATTTCCTTCCAGAAATGGTGGTTGTTTTCTGGAGGTATGGGTGTCTCAAGGAACTGAGAACCAAGTTCTTACACAAAGCCTCCTGTCTTGGAGTAATTTTCTCTCTGTAGATGTCTTTGGTGTAATATATAATGTAAACTGCAGTAGTTGGTCCTTGAGGCCTTACTTATGCCTTTAAGGGGTTTAAAATGTAGAATATTTTTTGTGAGAACGAAAACTTTGATTATTGTCACTATACAGTGGTATAGATTATCAATAACCAGGAAAGAGGTAATAACCATAAGGTTAATAAGAGCTGTCCTAAGGCATTGCACAAATGTAGATAATCTTTGGCTCTGTAACTGTTGTCAGGCTACAAAAAAAATTTAAAAAGATGAACTTCTTTGTATTATTAGTGATCAGAAAGTTTAACATTTTGAGCATAAAAGGCTGATTCTCAGCAAAGTGCATAAATAGGTTTTATTAAGTTATTTTACCCAAGGACAGTCCTTTTACTGTGTATTTGTACAGGATTTAGTGCAAGGTTTGACTCAGTTGCCAAGCTCTTTTTGTGGGATTTGGAAAAGAATATTGATAAAAATTGAGTAACTTCTTGTCAGTGTAGAACTCTTTATAAATTAGAACTGGAAGTTGTTAGTGCCATGCATCTTTTTATTTTGATGCTTTTTTCCTTAAAATGCATTATTAAACTATTTTTAGTAACACATTGTAACCAGTACCTAGACAACTAGTAACATAAAACTTGTGTGTAATATTACTCTACATCACTAGCATGACTGTTCTAATATTTGTATTGCATTAAGTTTCTCTAGTAAAAATGGTCTGACTTATCTTTACAACTTGATTATTGTATGCTTCTGAGAGTGGTTGAACTGCTAAAAGCTATCACAATTCAGAATACAGAACATGCTGGATAGGATCTGCTCAGACACCCAGCGTAGATGCAGTTGAAAAATGTGTGCTCTAGATAGGAAACTATAAACAAAAACTAAGCAATGAGGTGTGGTGCCATGACCTAGTCTGTCTTAAATGGTTTGAGGGGGCAGCAAGGCTGTAGTAAGCTGTCTTCACACCTTCTGCCAGTTTATTAATCAAATATTTCTGTAAGGGAGGGTTAGCTTTAGTGCCTCTCTCAGAATGTAGTAACATCAGGTGCGTTCAGCATAAGTGGTGGTGTGGCAAGTGGGACCAGTTGTACTCACATGAGTCAGAAGCACCAGCTCCAAGGAGTAGCACTGAGGAATTGCAGCATCTGTGGCAAAAGAGTCAACAGAGGTGATGAGGAAAATGTTTGCTTAGGAGTCAGTGGAGGAAGTCAGAAGCAAATCTGGAGTAGGAAGGCTGAGAGTGGCTACACTGCAGAAGTTCATAGAAAAGCATGGGGAGCTGTTAGTTTTTAATAAATGTACATGCAGTCATGTTTGTAGGAGTCTTAAAGGTGGATTGGAAGAAGAGACAGTTGTTCAAGCCATGAACTTCAACCTCTTATTTCCTTTCATTCCTTCTTTTTTCCAGTGTATCATTTAGTTTTCTTTCCTTCCCTCTCCTCCATGGGGGAGGGGGAGAGAAGGCACTAATTATTTATAAGTGTTAGTCATACCCAGTCATTAAGCTTAGTCATTACTCAGGACTGTGCATTTGATGGTTAGTAAAAATCAGAACTAGACTTTTGTTTAAAAGTGTTACGAATTCAAACTTACAGGTGTGAAAATACTCTTATTTCTGTGTTCAGCCTCACTGAAAATGCAGTGCTATTTAATAAATGTTGTGTTGCTATCAGCCAAGTGACATGTAATGTCATGTCCACGTTGATAGTTTGTGTTTGAACTCACGGGCATAGTGTTTGGCATATTCTCAAAGCAGAATAACTTCTGAATTGGCAGCAAGAGAGTCATAAAATCACAAGCTGTTTCTGCTGAGGAGGGTTTGAAGGGTACATTTCCACCGAGACTGCCCTGGGTAGCTGTCAGTTGGAGGAACTGTCTGACATTGGGTCTCCACAACTCTGGGGGAAAAGGTGGCATTGGCAAAGGGTTCTGTCATTGCTTAAAGAACAAAGGGTAAATACCTAGAGTAGGGCATTCACAATGGGGATGAGTTTAAAAAATGAGCTTTTATGAGATTTCACATACTTAATTGTTTTAGGTTGTTTCTTTTTGAAGGAAGATAATGTGGATTTAATACTCCTCATTAAGTATTTGTGTGGAGGCTCAGGTAAATGCAAAGTAGTGTGTCCATTCCCATTTCATCTGGTCCTTCAGTAGCAGTTGATGGGCTTTGGTACAGATGAACTGTTTGCCAGAAGTGATGTCCAGTTGAGTTTTAAAATCTCCTATTTAGCATAAATAGATAAAAGAATTAGTGATGTTTTATTTTGTTTCTTCCTTTCTCAAAAAACAAATTGGTATTACTGCATCATCGTTTCATATTGAAACTAATGGCAGAGCTAAATCTGAATCACTTTGAGATAAATAATTAAAGGAATTGGTTTAGCTCTTGGTAGTGTTTTTCTGAGTTCTTTATGCATCAGGCTAAAGACAGATTCGTGTGACGATTGGGTTGCAGTTTGACAGAGCACTCTGGTGTGTTGGCTTTGTATGCTTGACTAGAAAGGAATGTTAATACACTTTCAAGGAATACAGCTTTCCAGAAAAGTCAAAATAGTTTCAAATCACATTGTTGTTGAACCGCTTGTCAGTTGTTGCTATATAAAATGACATATTTCCCAGAACACTTCTTACACATCTTCTCAACTGAGCAGGTAAGATTTTTTCCATATGGGATCACTGTTAAATTCAGTGGCTCTTTGGCATTCCAACATGACATTATTCCTTTAACTATATTCTTAAAGGACTTGTGAATCAATAGTTTACAAATTATTCCCTTCTTCCCCTTATACACAATAGAGTTGTGCAGTTCGAAACTGAATTCTTGCATAGCAAGAGTAAGCAGAAGCTTTTACTACAAAGCTGAATTTCTTTTATCTTTTGACTCTTTAGGAGAAAACAAAAGCAGTTTCTCATAATGTGTACTTGGTCTGTACAAAATAGGCTTTCTGTGCACTGCAGTCAGGATTGTTGGTGATTTTTGAGAATGTATCTTTCATCTGTGTTGGCAATAATCGTAAATCAACTGCTCAAGAATTAGTACTTCACAGACCATAACTGTTAGTTATGATCTGTGATCTGTGCATGCAGTTTGGGCATGTGGGGAGGGTGATGACAGGCAAGGGGAGTGTTGTAGTAAACTAGTGCTGTACCAGAACGTTTAGGCGTTTCATTTTATTCCACTGTGCTTTTGTAGGTCTGTACTAAGTTCTTGTCCAAAACTCTGTACCATGCCAATCTTCACAATGGTGTAAGGTTTAGTGCCTGTCAGGAGAGACTCCAAGTGTTTTGTATTAGAGATGCTCTGAAGCAACACCTGCCAGTCATGTTTTTTCATGCCAAGCTGGAGCTCACTGTAAGCACAAGAGGTGCTGAATGTTTAACAGGCACCTTTAAGATGCGATCAGCACAGTGTGTGCTGTGTGCTCACGCTACATTTGTGTGCAGAGTCTCAGCATTCCTTACTTTGGGTGCTCATTACTCTGAACCAGGATGTCAGGGCATCTGGTACAGTATCTCAGGTTGCTCCAGCGTGCTGGACAGCTCTATTGCCGCCTGGTAGTTTTATGGCCTTGTAGACCTGCAACTCAACAGGGAACTACTGCTAACTCCTGTTTGTGCAGGCTGACCTCATCTGTGCCAGTGCAGTGCGAGTGCTTTGGTGCAGGGGGAATCACAGATAGTAGTGGGTTCATTTTCAGCCAGTGGGTTTGCAGGAGCTGATACCTGCACTGTGGTTATCCTCATGGAGCTAAGACTCCTGTTTAGAAGTTGCAGACCAACCATGTTTGTTCATAAAAGTCAAGAGCCTGGATCACTGATGGTGTCAAAAACTTTGGCAGGTACAAAATAATGTCTTTGATAACATCTAATCCACAGCTGTATTGCCATTTAAAGTTCTGTGGTATACACCTTGATTTGTAATCACTGTTTCTGGTGAGTTGGTGTGTAGATTGTCCTTCATGAGCTGCTACACGTCTGCTGGTTTATTACAGATGCTGCTCTTTGTATGTAGTAAATAATTCTGAATTTGCTAAAAGTTGTTTCGTGCTAGGGAAGTTTTCCTTAATTACCCAGATTTTTGTGGAGTACTAGACTTTGATAGGTTCTTTCCTCTTTTCCTGGCTTTTCATTCTTACAGAGTTGTAACTTTTCCAGACAGGTGAGTTATCAGAAGAGGAGGAATGGTGGGTTGTTGGACAACATCGCTGTCTGTACCAGGTTATTTCCTTTTCTGCAGTAAGGGCTAGATCTTATATATCATTTCAGCTGAAAGTTCTTTCTCTAGTTTGTATAGGCAGCTATCCTTTTCTCCAGCTGTCTCTCCAGTATTATTCTAGCATTTTTGTATTGGGAAAATCTTAGAGACTTCATCCTTTTATAAGGGTTTTCTCATTCCAGGGTCTCTGTGTAGCCTGATCCAATCATCTACAGAGCATTGACTCATCCCCTTTGCTTTATATGGTTTTTGTGGTGTGCATAATATCAACTTGCATAACCTTACACACACTGGCTCTCCTTTTTATTGCAACAGAATCACTTCTGACAATACAGAAGGGACACTATTATAAAGCTTTCTTCTGCTAATATGGCACAGCCTGCTTGTGATTACTGTCAGATTTTCTTGCCATGTCAAATGTTTGCAGCTTCTCGCCACAAATGAGTTAGTGCTTGAGAGCTTAAGGCACAAACTACTTTGACATGAAGATAACCTCTTAGTGAACTTTTCCAGCAAATCTAGTTAGGATTTGAAGATTTGTCAGATGTCCATGGACTTTATGATCAATAACCCTTTTTTCTAGAGATGTTTGTAAAGACTTTGATTTCTTACACCAGAAGAATCAATCCTCTAGTTACTCTTTCAGGCTTGGACATTATTTCTGAACATAAGCATGTGTCTGTATTGAAGGTGATTCTTTGCTGTCTAACAGCTCTCCCTGACCCTAACTGTTTTTTTCTCTGGAAATAAAGTTCAGTTACTTTTTTTACTTTAAGACAGTTTCTTCAGGAGGCTGGAAAAGGGTGCTCTACATGCAATTTCACAATCATGCATCCATTAATTCTTCTGTCATGTCTTGGCTATTAAGAAAAAAAAGGACTTATTAAAAGGCTCGGATCCTTAGTAATGGATCTGAATTGATCGGGATTAGACCATGAGCTACATTGTGAGTAATGAGCAAAACCTGTAAGTTTGAACCTTCTGTTCTTCTGTTCAGTATCTGCATCAGAGAGAGAGATGCTGTCACTTGTGATCTGATAGGACTCTTTCTAGGTTTTATATTTCACCGATACACAAGAGTTTCATTCTCACATGTTGGTGTGCCCACAGTGACAAGCATAGGCACAGCTTTTTATGGTCCTCCTGTTAGATCCTTCTAACTGTAGGTGAAGTCTTTCAGTATGTCACCTACTGTATGAATCGAGTCTCTAAGACATGATGATTTATTCTGCAGGAGGATGACACCTAGATGTGGTGGTGTTGGAGTGGCTGCCTGCTAGGTGTGGTTGTCAGAGGTCACATTTTGCCCGACTCTGCATTTCATCAGAGCAGAAATCTGAAGATGCCTGCTGTGTCTGCAGGAAGTTTTGACTCTGCCACTGGGAAGTCCAGCTCCTAGAAATATTAATCTAGGTTTACCAGTGAAAACTGGTAAAAAACCAGGAAACTTTTGATTTGGGATCTCAGGCAAGAAAGCTTTATGTCTGGGGAGTTATTCAGATCATCAGAGTGGTCTACAAAGGCTTCAAAATACTTTTTGTAATTCCTTCCTTTATTATTTTGATTTTTTTTTCTTTAGTCTTTGCTAAGCCAAGCCATGTTTCTAAGAAAAAAGGAAGAGGAAGGCATTAGTAAAAAGCCTGGTGTGTGTTTTGCTGACCTGTTACATGGACAGAGCTCTCTAACTTTGTATTCCAGTGCACAATTTTACAAGTTTTATTAAAAAAAAAGCAACAAAACAAAAAACCCAACCCAAACCACACAAAGTACATTAGTTTGTAAATGGAAATGTAACTAGCAAGTTGAAATACAAATAGCAAGAGGCAAAAATGGCACAGTGTAGAATCCTGCAGCTGCATCATGTAATAATGAACTTTGCCATCCAAACACTCAAAACCAGGAGAGATCCTGGAAGGTCTCCACAACTCGAACATGTGAGATGACCATTGTACTAGTCAGGAGCACAAGTGTTTTTGGCATAAGGAGCAATCCAATTCAATTTTGTTAATCCTTCATTTGGAGCTGTGATGAATTGTTTAATTCAAACTAAAATACGAGCTTCATTCAGGATTCTTTTAAGCCTCTAACTTCTAACAAAAATGGTAATTAATTTTAATTAGTTTTTTAATGAGACACTTGGAAAGAATCCTTGAATGTTTGCATTTCTAATAGTGAATATGGTTTTAAAGTACACATGATCAGACTTTCTATGAAAAAGAAGGCAGAGATGTTTAAAATGGCCAAGTTTTATTGTCACCTTTTTTCATTGAATGTTGTCAATTATATTTTTTTAGCTGTTTGGTCTCAAATAGTAATTCATCCATTTGTGGAACAAAACCCTGGATGGTAAACTTGAGGCAGAAAGATATTTTTCAGCCTTACTTTAAATATATTGCTGAATTTAATGAGAGCAGTGAAATACCTGGGTACAATTCTAGCTGTCTTCTAGAACATGACAGGCATTTTTGATCTGGTTCATACAGCATTTGTACCCTTACGCATTGGAGGTTGAAGTTGTGATACTTCCCTGTATTTAAAGCCTAATTTTTTGGACCCTAAGGGAACTTCTTTTTCTATGCATGTGGTTGTCAGCCCCTCCTGTTTTCTGTTGCAATGAATGAATCCACGGAGAGGTGGTTGATGTGTGTATGGAGAGAGGGGCTGTAGCAGGCCTACATTGACTTTGTTTAGAAGTGGACAATAAATGGGATGTTCTTTTTCATTCTTGATCAAATTAGCTCCAATAAAACTTTCTGAACTTCACTGAAAATCTACTTAATGCTAGCTTGGGTATAGTTTTGGGTTAGTGAGTCTCTTTTTTAGCTAATTGGGTTGGAAAATAGTTGGGCTGGGGAAAGAGAAGCTGAGGGAGCAGCTCTGGCTCCTTTTTTTTTTTTAAAGACTTCTCAACAAGGCTGGAGAGGTGATAAGTTTTCAGTCTAAAACTACTTGCCCACACACTGTATTACTGTGAATTTCTGCACAGAAATGTCAAGTACAAAGTTCATTGCAATCTGCATTTTTTCACCTTTTCTGAAGTCACCCATATGCTAACAAAGTATAGTCTCAATCAGGTGAAATGTCTTAGATCATCACACCCCTAGTAAAGTTTGTGTAAAACTAGTCTGTTTGTAATCGTCTTTATGTTTGGATGTAGCCCATCATGTACAGCAGTTTTTCAGTGATAGACTCTAGCTAGACATGATAGAGTCTGTATAAATTGCAAATAACTGTGTATCAAATAAGAGTGCAGTATGAAAGAATTATTTAAATAGGGGCAGATATGAATGTGGCTTTGTATGAATGACTTTTTAAATTATGACTTCAATACTTGAGGGAAGGTTCAGACTTCCCATAGTTAGAAATCTAGCAGGATAGTGCTTAGAGTCAGGGTTTGAATTACAAATGATTGTTTTGTCTGTCTACTGCCAAAAACTGCACTTTCTTGATATGTTTTCTAAAGCTCACATTAATATGCTGTTCAACTGTCTGTTTCAGCAGTTGTGCTATGTTAATGTGTAGGCATGTTCTAATTTTGCATGTAGCTCGGGGATAATATTTCATTGTTCAGGCATTGTGCTTGCTCTTCAAGGGTAGTCAACCTTCTTTTTGTGGTTATCTCCCTTCCTTCCTTTCTTTTCACATTCATGTTTTGGGGAACAAAATAATGAGGTGACAGTACTGGTGTCCTGAGGGGTGGTTGTGCTGTTGTGGGACACTGATGTGTAGTGTGGACCCATGTCTTGAGCCTGGTGTGTGTATTGAGCTGGAGACCAGAACAGCTAGTGCAGAGCTGTGTGCTGATGCCTGATGATGTGAAGGTTCTCATGAGCTGCTTTGGGTTGGCACCTTCAATTAACTTCAGTCACTTTAGTTTAAAACCCAAACAATTTCCCCTCTCCAAGCCCAAAGTTAGAGTTAGTATCTCTTATGTTCCTTCTGGAAGGAAAAAATACATAACACTTAAGAATTTGGATGGTACGTTAGCTCTGGAATATCCTAAGGAACCCCCAAAATGGAGAATTTTAAGAAAAAAATGTTTCTTATGGGATGTCATTATAAATCCATGACACTTAAGGGCTCTGAAAGCACAGGCTTCTATAGTTGCATTGGGTCTTTTCAATTGCTAGAAACTAAATGGTAATAAACGACCTTTAATATTTGATGTTGACTTGAAAGTAGCTCCTGTCCCTGTACTGATGTTTTCAGTTATAATCATGTGGAAGATGCCCACTGATTGAGTGTTTAACTTCTTCAGCTGGTTATTACGAGGGATGACAAAAATGAGCAACATGAGTTCATTTCCTGAGATTTTCTGTTTGCACATTGGAAGAGGATGTCAGGTTCTGTTTGTGCAGGAATGTGCTTGATGTAGCAGCAGGTCATTCTCTGGTCTTTAAAACATTGAATTCCTCCGTTTGCTGTCAGTCCATCCCCTTGCTGTATCATGAAAGAAAGGTGGTGAGAAAGTAGCAATGGTTCTAGAGAGCAGCTGACAGGATCAAGCTCTGTATTCACTATTTAGGTTTCTAAATTTTCTCTAAGCTGTGGCTTTGCTCTTGTAATGAAAATGCTTCTCCTTACATGAATTATAGGAGAAAAGACCTCTCTTTTGGGGATGGCTTGGAAAATGGAGTTTTGGACTTGACAGCTAAACTAAGAGTTTTATTTCTGCATTCTGCAAGATTACAAATAAACTTCCCCCTCCTTCTTTCCTACAGAAAACCAGTTTGAGAATATTTGTTTCTGGATATAACTCTTGTCCACAGCACACTGCGGTCCTACTTTAATGCTTCTAAATGAGACTCAATGGAAAGCCACCTTTTTGATGTAAACTAGTTTAACATCTCTGTGTGACTGTGCTTCATTGAAAGTGTGTTAATGTAGAGAATGTAAGGAAAAAAAATAGGGGCAAATAACGAATATAATCTGTTTCTCATTTGAACTAATTTTTGTAGAAATCAGTGTATGGATTTTTGCAGTTTAATTTTCAGACAGTCCAAGGAAACTGTTTAAGGTGCTGTCTATAAACATTTCTGCTCTTCATCTGAAAAGGAAAGCAAATAAAAGCTTGATTCTTTAAGTAGTCATGCTCTGAGATGGCATAGACCAGATCTCCAGATGTTGAGGAACGTGTATAGGCTTTTTATTCACTGACAACACTTAAGAACTTTGTGTTGTCAGTAGTGCCTCTTTGATTTTTTCATGGTGAAGTTTTCTCTTGTAGTTTGTTGCTCAGAAAGGCTAACTAATTTTGACTGCCCAATTTGTTTCCTTAGGTGGCTTTTTTCAGAGCTGATGAGGTCCTGAGGCTCTCGGGGACTGACATAGGCACACTGAATGAATGAGCTCTTGGGAAAGAGTTCATGTTGACCAGCTCCTGTTGTGCCTATCATTTGAAAATCTGCCTCTTAAAATCTAGTTCCCTATAGCTGTGTGTTTGTGGTAATGCAGGGTTAAATCTATTGATGTGAGTGACTGAGCAGGGAATGACAGCTGCATTTCCCTCTCCATTTTATTTTTCTTTTGGGGTGTAACATGGCACAATGCAGTCTGTTGTGGATGCACATGAGAGAGATTATGATTTTATAGCCACTTTCATTACTAAATTTGTTGTGGGAAATTAATTTAGAACTTACGACAATTCTGTGCCTGTTGACAGTGAAGCCCATGTTTGATTATCTTCCTCTCTCTTTTCCCCCCCTCTTAAAGAAAAACTAACAGGAATCTTGCATAATGGCAAGGGGTGGGGTTTTTTTTGTTTGTTTTTTTTTCTTTTACTCTGCAGTGTTTCATTAAATAAATTGCTTAATAAAGAGCAGGTAAATTTTTTACATGATTGCTAATTCTAATGCCTAGTCACATGGAATTTTTTGCTTGGGGTAGATACAACTTATTGTGTGTTCTGATGCACACCGTACAGAACATTTGGATAGAGAAAGTAATTCTGCAATTAAGCTATTCAATACAAAATGTGATAATGTAACTGGGTGTTTTGCTTTTATTCTAAACCATTTTGATAGCTGTTTAGTCCTTCAACAGTGCATTAATTCCATATGTATCCAGCTTTGATTAAAAAAAAAAAAGTGAAAAAACAAGTTCTACCATATTTGAGAAGGATGTATGCTTTCTTGACCAATTTCTTTTTTCACAGGCATGGTCCTTGTGCGTAGTGAGAATGGGCAGTTGCTGATGATCCCTCAACAAGCCTTGGCGCAGATGCAAGCACAGGCACATGCCCAGTCTCAGCCTCAAAATACTATGACTCCTCGTCCTGCGACGCCAACCAATGCTCCTCCAGTGCAGATATCAACAGTGCAGGTTAGCTCCGGAATTTGTAGTGTTAAAAACAATCAGATTTTTTTTTTCCCATGAAAAATGGCCTGAAGATAGTGATTTGAAGAAACCATGGATCAAGTTGGTGCTCTCCAGGCTTTTTGATATGGCATAGGCTTTGAGTGTTGTTCCTAATTCTGTTACAGTTTGTCTCATCAAAAATATTTTTATCTATCTGAATGGCATTAAGTTTACAAGTCTTTGATATAAAGAAGACTGTTCAAGACCATATATGGTTAACATGTAGAACTCTTTTCCCCAAAGAATTGTTATTCTCTGTAAGACTAAAAGAAAAGTTGATAAGGGTATAGGTACACTGAAATCATCATAGTTGCAATAAATGAAGACTCAAAATCCTTACTGCAGTTTTATAGTGGTTCAAATGTGTTCTTTTGTGTTTGTAATAATGGCAACTATCCAGAGACAAAACACTAGGCAGGTTAGATTATATTTAAATATAGGATCTAATCTGGCTGGTTTTTTTATTTCTTCCCTAGGCTCCCGGAACACCTATTATTGCACGACAGGTGACACCAACTACTATTATCAAGCAAGTGTCTCAGGCTCAAACAACAGTGCAACCCACAACAACGCTACAGCGTCCTCCAGTTGTGCAAGTGAGTTTGTAGAAAAATAATGTATATGTGACATACATCAGTTATTAAGCTTAGCTGGAATCCAACCTGCTTGAGAATGGTAGAAATACAGAAAATATAATTGCTAAGTGCATGGAAGAAATAAATTTTTTATTATTCTTTAAAACATTTGCAGATCTCAAATTACTTTTTATTTTGGATGTATATCTTTATGTATATTACTATTATTTCATATTATACTTGTATGTATATAGAGTTGAAGGTAACCTGTTACTAGTCTGTATGATCACAGAACTGACTAAAATAAAAATACCTTTATGCTTTCTGCCTCAAGAAAACGACACCAATTCCCTTTGGATTTGGGGCTGTGATGTTATTCCTCTGAATCTGTGGTCCTCTGAACTCTGCAGCAAGATTTACAATTACAAAAAATTACAAAAATGTTCTGATAACTAAAAGATAAATAGAGGTGTCTTAGCATGTGGGCTGTCTTCTAATAGCCTGACCTTGTATTTGTGACAGGCTTTGTTTCAGGCCTTTTTTTTTTTGAGGGTTGTTGGTGTGAGTTTAAAACACAGAGCAAAAGTGTGAAATTCTCCACATGACTTCCAGGCCAACAGTGAGACAATATGATTGCTGTCGCCTAATCTGTTTCATTGTGCTTTCTTCATCCTTTGAGTAGATGGGATTAGAGAGTTTTAATTTAAAACATGCAGGTTTTGCTATGCATCCAGTTAACCTTTTTCCCCTCAGAGAGACTTTGCCTATGTCAGTGATCATTCCAGATCTAAGAATTAATTTACCTAACAGCGTTTCCTTAATTTGCACTGCTGTTATACTGGACAAAAAAAAATTAATATGTTCCATCTGCATATTTTTTTTTGGTAATGAGCATACCATGAACTTAATTTATCCTGATTTCAAAAAATGAGACAAATTGAATCTTTAGGGATTTTTTTTCCTCCCTAAAAGCCAATGAAATTTAGCTTTGGCACCACTGGAGTCTTTCTTGTGCATCTTAAGAGCAAGTTTACAAATGATTTGTTATAGTTCTGAGAACTAGCTTTAGCTTGGTAAGAATGAGTGTCTCTGATTGGGTGGTTGTTAGTAATTAATCTGTTTTGGAAGTCCATGAATGAACTGTGTACTTGAAAAGTTCTTGCTTACAATATTGATTCTTTAAGGGTGGTATTCCTACTTTGAACTACCAAGTTGTCTACAAAACTAGAAAAATTATTTGTCCCACTGTTCATCCAAAAGCCCTAGATAAGACCTGAGCTTTTCTCTGTTACCTTTTTTATAAATTATTCCCTTTGAAGGTGGCTTTTAAAGGAACAGTCAAAAAAAGCTGTTATGCCCACAGAAATTTAGTACTCGTTTTAATTGTGCTGTGAAACTGTAGTGTATGAGGGTGTGTTTTTGGTGATATTTTGCCATTTCACTCGGTAACCAAAACGCGCGCAATTCTTAATCAACTTTTAGGATTTGAGTCCCGAATGTGCAGTGTTTTGTGCCATCTGGTGGCTCTTCCTTTCCACTGCAACAAGCGGCAGAGGAGTAACTACTTTTTATAGGAGCTGTGAAAGGTGTTCTGCTGTCCTCTGGCTCGGTTTCAGTTTGACAGTTCAGACAAACAAGTCTTGCTGTATTCAAGGTGAAATAATCTTACGTTTGTATTCTCTGCAGCCTCAGATTGTGCTGGGTGGAACTGCACAAACAACTACGTTGGGGACAGCAGCAGCTGTACAAACTGGAACTCCTCAGAGAACAGTGCAAGGATCAACGGCAACCTCTACTATTGCCACAGTAAGATACTCAGTGCATTTAGAGTCTTGTTTTAGTCATTGACATTTACATGTGTGCATGTATGTATGTGCATATATATCCATACACATAAACAGACATCAGAGTGGAGGGCAGGAAAGATGCAGGAGCTCTGTGAGCTATTGGTCTTGAAAAGGTAAGCTTTTAGAATTGTATAGTTTATGAAGTGTGATCACAGGTCTCTTGAATTTTGACAGCTGTCGAAGTATTAACTTTGATTTCTATAACAGTTTGTAAAGCACGCTTTTATTTTAAAACACATTAGCTGTATCTTACAGATAAATGAATTGTTCAGCACTGCAGAGCAGAATCAGGATGAGAAGGGATAAGAAGTTGGCAGTGACTCATTCAAATGCATGTTTCCAGGACTGCACAGCAGGGAGAATCTGTGCACTGAGCTTTACTATTTCTTGTCCTGCTAAACCATGTATTCTCCCATTGCCATTCTTAAAATACGTGGTGTTTTCTGACTTCATTAAGAATTGTAATTTATTGAATTTTGATAACAAAAATGCACAATATGGATGTATATATGAAGCAAAAGAATATTTTCAGTCTGATTATGTCCTAAGTTGTGAGGGATGCAAATCTATAAGTAATGTTTTGCAGTGATGAACTAGTCATGACCTGAAGAACTACTTTGTTTCTGGTCAGATTATGTATTAAAGAGTTTATCTTCCCATCTCTGACTGTTTCCCTTCAACCCCTTCTCCTCCCGTAACAGGAAACCATGGAAAATGTGAAGAAATGCAAAAACTTTCTGTCCACGTTAATAAAACTGGCATCATCTGGAAAACAGTCTTCAGAGACTGCAGCTAACGTGAAAGATTTGGTACAGAACCTGCTGGTAAGAAAAGTTTGTAACAAGCTGTGAGATACAGTATTACTTTCAGTGAATTAGGTCTTAATTTTTTGGTCTGTGTCAAATGTCTGCAGAAGTTAATTTTTCCAAGTCCATTCATTTGGATTTTCTGTTTTGAAGGATGGAAAAATTGAAGCAGAAGACTTTACCAGTAGGCTGTACAGAGAACTTAATTCTTCACCTCAACCTTACCTTGTGCCTTTCCTGAAGGTAATGTGTTCACTAGTCCTTTTAATTTTCCTATGCCTACACATCAGCAGCAATGAAGTCAAGCATATCTTTAACCAGTACTGATGCAATCCCAGAATGGTGTAGATGGAAGCTTTAAATGGTGCCTGGTCAGACGTTTGCTCCCTTAAAAAATATTTCTGCCTCTTGCTTCCAAGAGTTTGTTAGTGTGATTTATTGACACAGTCAGCGATACAACTTCTACCATAGTGTCACATTGTGGCTCTCTTTAGGAATCTGAAAAGTTTTCTTTCTATGACTTATAAGCAGTTTCTTCCCATAGCACTAAGCCTATGAATTATTATCCTCTTTTTAGTCTTGGAAAGAAAACAAGGGATTGAATGATACAGAAAACTGTACCTTTTGGACAAACTTGTGCTCTTTTGCCTATGCTGTATATCTGCTTGTATGGATAAACAGCAAATTTCGACATCTCTCACTAAAAGAATCCCATTTGTCATGAGTTATATAGAATTGGACATGTCTTAAAATGATGCTTATTCCAAAACATTTATAATCTGAAAATCTGAAAAAGTACAACAGCATTGTATGGTAAGAGTATAACTCTGCTTGACTAATGTGTGATTAAGGGATATGTTGTAGGTGTGTGGTGACATTTCTGGGTTCTTAAATGCTTGTTCAACCTTGAGCTGGTTGTGAGGACAAAAATTCTTACCACAAGAAAACAACTACTGTAAGAATCAGGTAAAACACTGGTCTCTGAGCTTTTCTGAAATCTTTTCCAGTGCTCCAGTGTGTGTTTCAAGCCATCACATGTTACAGCTTGATGTCTGTGTAGGAACACAATTGGGGAACAGTATGGGCTTGGATTATTAAATACTGGGGGTTCCAGGTAGGTTTACATAGCCTAGAGATCCAAGCTTCCACAGCTAAAGGTACTGTCACTCTGCCTAGCTTTAGAAGTGAAGTAGCCTGGTATTTCTGTGTGTGCTGCTGTCCTGTTTTCTCAGGTGCACACAAACCAATAACGATGAAATGCATTGCTTTTTGCAATTAATATAATAGGATTAAAATACTCAGATTCTTCCTTTCCTCCTTTCAGAGGAGTTTACCTGCCTTGAGACAGTTAACACCAGACTCTGCAGCTTTCATTCAACAAAGTCAACAGCAGCAGCCAACAACGCAAGCGACGATAGCGACGATTCCGTCTGCGACGGTGCTTCTAAGCTCCTCAGTTCAGCGCACAGCAGGGAAGGCAACTGCAACTGTAACAAGTACTCTCCAACAACCTGTAATCAGCCTAACTCAGCCTACACAAGTTGGTGTTAGTAAACAAGGGCAGTCTACACCACTGGTACGTAAGCTCAAATGCATCATCTGTTATTGCACAAGGATTTTTTGATGATACGGTGACTTCTTTAAAAACAAGTCATTTAACTCAGAGATCTTTGATCTCTTTAGAGAAACTAGCTACCAAGAATAATCACGAATGGATTTTAAGTTGTGCTATATTATTTCCTACTTTAGAATGAAATGTCGGTACGTTGTCTCAATAACTTCCTATCCATGAGAGCAGTGTTCTTGGAGGATCTTTCCTTTCCTGTTTCATAAGTCTGACAACAGATTACCCAAAGTTATTCTTTCTCCTCTTTTTATCAGGCCTGCATATAAATCAAATAAAAATAGTATAATGTGCAGTACCCCCCCGCCACCCCATAGCAAAGCAGTGTCTAAGCAGAAAATTTTTCTAGGATGTGTAGTAGTGTATATTATTAAATTACTAGAGGGGGTTTCCTACTTCAACATTCCCAGTAGAATGCTTGACATTCATCTGAGCTGCTCTGTCCAGAAATTTTCATATAAAATGAAAAGGAGAGGTCTCTTGTCAATCTACAAATATTTTTCATTTACCTAGAGAGAAAAACTAGTGATTATATTGGTCTTACTGCCTTTATAACCCCTATATTCTAGAAAGAGGTTAGGAAACTAGGGAAGGAATAAAATCTGAACTTTGACTAATTAGTGCTGGATTTACAAGAAAACAGTTTGGCCTTTAAGTTAAATATTTACACTAGGAGCAAAAGTAGTGAAAGGAGGACTTATAGAAACAGAGCTTGCAAAATAAGCGGGGTTGTTAGTTTGAAAGTAAGTTTCTGACAGCTGGTTGAGGCCAGAAGAGGAGTTTGCATGAAGGGGTCTGATTGCAGCATTGCAACAGAACCTTTGCTGTGTTTCTATTCAGAAGCTGTATGGCTGCAGTTGCTTGAGATTCAGCCTAACTGAATGATCCAGTAGCATAAAGCTGCGCAGCTGTTGTAGCTTATGCTGGTTCTGGATGAAAACAGCATATGTAGAACCAGCTGGATTGTCTTTATCATGTCTTTATTTTCAGTTCTAGAGTTTGTTCGGGCAGATCCAGTTTGTCTCTGTATCTGTAATGTAGAAACCACATGTAGGAAGTTGTAACTGGACCTTTGATTATAGATTCTTTTGTTGTTGTTCTGGATAATGTAAATATAGGTTACTAATTTTTTTGTATCACAAAAAGTGGAATATTAGTTTTTCTTTAAGGTATGATTTATCTGAAGAAACTTCTAAATACCTTAAAATGTGCTGATGCTAGGTCAATGGTAAGATGTGTTGACATAACTTACCAGTTGACTGTTAGGGTTTGTTCTCCTCACCTGATTCTTAGCCCTAGTTATTTCTCAGATTGTTTCCAGTTCTTTTTTTTCCTTATTATTTGCAGGTTATCCAACAGTCTCAAAAACCAGGGGCATTGATAAGGCCTCCACAGGTAACATTGACACAGACACCAATGGTAGCGCTGCGGCAACCACACAGTCGTATTATGCTCACTACTCCTCAAATTCAACTGAATCAGCTTCAGACAGGTGAGAAGTCAAGTTACTTGGTGTGTGCTGTGTGCGGTAACATTGACTGAAGGCTGGTTTATCAGTGTCAGTTCTTCATGTTAGTTCTTGATGGTTGTTGTACTGCTGCTCAAAGCTTCGGTGCACAGTGCCATGGTGGCTGGGGATACCCTATGTGTTTTGGAGGAATTGTTCGGGTACTGGAATTGTGTGGGAGGGTCCTGTTTGAGGTGAGTGAAGTGCTGACACAAGCTATGGCGGTGAAGTCTTTGCACCTATTGCCATTCCTACCTGTGACTGGTTTGTTAAGTCTCAACTCTGATACAGATTTGATGGAGTACAAATCTTGTCTGTCCTCTTGCAGTACCTGTGGTAAAACCAGCAGTATTACCTGGAAACAAAGCTATTGCCACTGTTTCGACACAAGTAGCTGCTGCTCAGAAGAATAAACTGAAAGAACCTGGGGGAGGCTCTTTTAGGTGAGGAACCATATGCTTGTTTGTGCTTGTGCTGCCTGGGCAGCCTGCTGAACTTGAGGAAACCTTTCTGTATACTCCAGTGGCAAACTCACAGCAACCAGAGGTGGACTTTCTGTGGGCAAGCTTGCTGCTTTTTATTAAAGACTTCAGCAAACATCTGTGGACCTGCTTATGCCAGACTGGTTTTAGCATTTAGCCGGCACTAAGGATAAATATCAAATCTCACACAAAATTCTTGTTTGGACAAGTAAATAGAATTCATTCCCTTCTCCTCCCAACACTGCTCAGTTATTCAGGTGTACAGCCTGTCTTACAGTGATAAGAGCAGTTTATTGTTGTGTTGTGGTGGTGATGTGTCTGGTCTCTTGTTTCTCAAGGTTCTGGAACATAGAACCTAAGAAAGGATCTTGAGAACACAGGAAGTACAAAACTGCCAGAATACTTTTAGTGCTCTTTTGGAATTTAATTGCGTTATTTTTATCATATAATAAAAGCAAATTAAATGCAAAAATGAAATAAAGTATTCAGGTTTACTGTGGAATCCATTGTATGCAGCTGTGGCAGTGTAGCAGTGTGTGCAGATAAGGAGTAAATGTTATGATTATAATGAGTTTTCTCTTCTTAAGGGATGACGATGATATTAATGATGTTGCATCGATGGCTGGAGTCAACCTGTCAGAAGAAAGTGCTCGGATATTGGCAACAAACTCTGAGCTAGTGGGCACGTTAACGAGGTCCTGTAAAGATGAAACGTTCCTTTTCCCAGCACCTTTACAAAGAAGGATATTAGAAATAGGTATGTTGGTTTTTCTTGAATATTAATAGACAAATTTTACTAGTCTTGGATTTAATTGCAGGCATTTTTTGTATACATTGATTTGAGTAGTTTAAAATTGCTGGAGTCCTTACCTTTTGTACATTGTGATGCTTGTGGGCAGTCACTCAGCTTATGAATAGTGTTAAAGGATAACAAATGTATAGAGTTGCCTTTTAAAGTGATGGTAATTTAACATCAAAATTACTGGACCTGGCTTAAAATGCTGACTGTATAAACTGATAAGGCTGAACAGAAATAATGACATTTTTTTTTTTTAAAATAAACCCAGAAGCACTTTTAGTGTATTTACTTGTTTAGAACAGATGGTTAAATGAAAAGTGTTCTTCAGTTATTTGTTATACTGTAGTGTACAGCATTGATTAATAGACTGTAAATTTTGTTAAGCTGATGTGAAGTTTTGTTTGCAGTTTCCTGCTTAGTGCTTGCCTGAGAAATGAAGGCATTGTTTTGCAAACAGCATTTAAATGTCCAGGACTGAGAGTAGCCACGTGTTTATCTGTGTTGTAAGATCATTTTTTACAACTGACTTTTATCCTGACCGTAGGTAAAAAACATGGAATAACAGAAATCCATCCTGATGTAGTTAGCTACGTATCACATGCCACACAACAAAGACTACAAAACCTCGTGGAAAAATTATCAGAGACTGCTCAACAAAAGAATATCACTTACAAGGTAACTGTATTTAATTGCACAAAGAAAATGGCAAAACTGCCCAAATTCAGCAGGCTGTTGTGTTGGCTGTAACGCGTGACTTCAGGTGGTGTTCATTCTGTGAGGTTGGGTTGTTTATTCTCTCTGACTGATTCATCTTACATTAAGATATTAATACACATGGATGACTAGAACTCTTCTGCTTGCATATACAAAATGTTTTTAAAACAAATGCAGAGAAACTGTACCCTCCCCTTTATTTATGTCAAATGTTTAGAGTCTGAGTGATTGTACAATCAGATAGGCAGATAAAAGCACTGCTTTGAATTCTCAAGAGACTGCTATCTGACAGATGTGTGTTCTTAATAGATGCAAATGCCTAAACAGCATTTAAAAAAAACACCTAGCTCTGTGAAATATGTTTGTGAGGTTAAAGCTGTGATGATACTAGTTTAGAAGTCAAAAATCTGATGATTCATGGGATAGAACAAAATGCTTTTAAGAATTCTAGCTGGTTTGACTAGTGTAGATACACACTTGCTATTTGTTTGAAAAGGACAAAGTGAACATTTGAGCTTTAAATGTATATGTTCTTCCACAGCACAAGCTAACAGCTTTGTTTTTAAGAAATGTAATGAGAAACATATTTGCATGTTTTCAGGATGATGAAAGATACGAGCAAGTGAGTGACGTCCGGGCACAGCTCAAGTTCTTTGAACAACTTGATCAAATAGAAAAACAGCGTAAAGATGAACAAGAAAGGGAAATTTTAATGCGTGCAGCAAAGGCAAGTGCTTGGGTTTCACACATGTTTGCAACGTGTCACTTTTGACATCAAAACTGCAGAGTTTTATTTCATTCTAGAGCCCTTGCAGTGAAGGGGGAGACTCTAATCTTCGAAGATGGATCTTGATGAATATGTTCCTTAGTTAGAGCTTGGTTATGTTTTTCGTGGTAAAGCGTGGGACACAAATGCTTTCTCAGTCTCATTGTGTGTTCCCAAACTAAAGGAGGCCTTAAGACTTAGGTTTTGCACTTTGCATTGTGAAAAAGATGGATTTTATAGCTTGGTGGTATTCTTAAATGGCATAGAGAGGTTATAGATATTTTGGAGACTAGAAATAGAATTCAGAAAGACTTTTGCTAGTTGGAGAAATACAATAAATAGGAAACAGTCTGTGTAAGCACAAACATAAGCATTAGACAGTTTTACTCTGACCCAAATATAGGGTGAATATGACTCACTAGGCAGGAGCAGTCTAGCAATAATTCCCCAAAGAACACAAAGTTTCTGTTGGGTGTGGGATCTGGTTTGAGTTGATAATGTCAAAAACCAATTTTTGTAGTGCAGTGTTTGCATGTAAGTTGTGAACTAACACCTTCGTATCAGTTGGTTCCTGTTTAGACCTGAGCTGGAATACTTTATCCAGTTTTTGGGCCCTACACCAAGCAGATTTCAGAAGGAAATCAGGTTAAAGGTCTAGAAAATGTGACCTATGAAGTAAGATTAGAGAGTAAATCCACTTACTTCAGAAGAGAAAAGACTGGTGTGAGGCATAAGTCTTCATGGCTATTTTGCATATTCATATAATTCGCTGTGTTTGCTCTTGAAGTACAGCAGGGAAGACATAGGTTAGTCATTAGGAAAAGCTTATCGTTTTAAGGGTGCTTGAGCATTGAATTAAAATGATTTATTTTGCTGTTGGCTTAAAGAATGTATAGGATTAACAGCAGTCAGGATTGGTTTGGATATAGTTAGTCTTGTATTATATGAGAGTATGTATGAAAGACTGTCCTGACGTTCTTTCTTTTTTCTGTATGTTGATTTCTTGGGAAAAAACCTCAGGAGATGAAGAGAATTGATACATGTAGGAAAAAAAAATTGATTGGCAAATGTGTGATAATTATGTAACACAAGAAAGTTTGCTGAAATTGTACTTTTTGTTACTTCTAAAAGTATGATATGAACAAGGAATTGTAGGGTGAAATGGGCAATTGCTCATGTAAACAGTCTGTTAGTCAGCTGCAGTTTATTCAAATGGGAGTCTGACTTGTATGTGTTGGGTGGCAGAAAGATATGTTCCTGGTAAGTGCATAGTTACACACCCAGGGATGGAATTTTTCCAAAAAGTACAGGTCTTATTCCTTTTTTCATATGCAAAGTGTGGTTATTTCAGTTCATAGATCTGTGTAATTTGTGTCTTGTAAGGGTTTTATTTAAGGCATAAATGCTTAGCTATTCCTTTGCTGTTTTTAACAAAGCTGCAAAAGCACAATGCTTTTTCAGAAACAGGCACCTGAAACTAAGAAAAGGGAAACTGCTTTTAATTTCTATGAATTATTTTCCCCTGTTGCCCTCCCCAGGCATGGTAGGTATTCTCCACTTCCTGCTGATGTTTAAGAAACACTTTCATATGTTATATAAAACTTAAAATCTTTAAATGTTTTAATAACTTGAATTATTTTTTCTTTCTTTTTCCCCAACTATTCTATGTTCATCTCTTATCAAATACAGTCTCGATCTCGACAAGAAGATCCAGAGCAGCTTAGGTTGAAACAGAAGGCCAAGGAGGTAAGTGTTCACCTTAACATCAGCTTGTATTTTGGAAATTGAAAGAAAAATAATTAACTGTGTTTCTTCTGGTAAATGCAGATGCAGCAACAAGAGCTAGCACAGATGAGACAGAGGGATGCCAACTTGACCGCATTAGCTGCGATTGGTCCCAGAAAGAAAAGGAAAATAGATTCATCAGGATCTGGATCAGGGACAGAGGTACAGTGTGATTGTAATCTTGGGTTTTGCTACATCAGTCTCTGTAAAATCCTTCCTGTTCAGAGCTGCTTCTTGGTTTGTGGAAGCTTTCTGAGCAGCAGAAGTGTATTTTGCATTCAGATTTGCTTGCTCTAAGGCCAGGACCAGTACTTAGAATCTGCATAGCAGCATAGGGAATAAAACTTGAATTGTCATTCCCCAATTCACGGAACTGGAAGAATGTTAGAACATCACTATTCTCACAAGTGTCTGCTTTTTTGGAGCTCCAGAGTTTTGGGAAAGGATTGTTGTGGCTGTAGCCAATCTAATGAAAGAGTGCAGAGTAATGTTGCTGAGGTGGGTGCAGTGGTAGAAATGAATCACTGGTAGATTTCACAGCAGGAGCTTCAGGTTGTAGGAACTTGCTAATTTCTTTCACCAGCTGTTGATTCGCCTTAGATTTAATATCTCTACAGCAAAAGAGTGTGACCAGTTCCATCTGATCATAGAACCATTTAGGCTGGAAAAGGTCTTTAAGATCATCAAGCCCAGCTGTACACCCAGCACTGCCAAGTCCACCACTAAATCATGACCTTCAGCACCACATCTTTGCATCTTTTAAATACCTTGAGGGATGGTGACTCAAATCCTTCCCTGTTCCAGTGCTTGACAACCCTTTCATTGAAGAAATTTTCCCTAATAGCCAAACTAAACCTCCCCTGGCACAACTCAAGGCCATTCCCTCTTGTTCTTTTAGTTGTTACTTAAAAGTCTGGCACCCACCTCACTACACCCCCCTTTCAGGTAGTTGTTAAGAGTGATCAGGTTTCCCCTTAGCCTCCTTTTCTCCAGGCTGAACAACCCCAGGTCTCTCAGCAGCTCCTCACAGGACTTGTGCTGTAGACCCTGCAGCACTTCATTGCCCTTCTTGTAGCAAGGGGCCCAAACCTGAACATAGCACTCGAGATGCAGCTTCAGCAGTGCCCAGTCCAGGGTGGCAACCACTGCCCTGGTCCTGCTGGCCACACTATTCCTGACATAAGCCAGGATGCCAATGGCCTTGGCGACGCTGCTGGCTCATGTTCAGCCAGCTGTCAACCAACACTGCCAGGTCCTCTTCTGCTTTCCAGGAACTCTTCCCCACACCTGTAGCTTTGCCTGGGGTGGTTGTGTTACTGTTTAATCTGGCCTCTTAAACATTGCTCTGTAGACTAAGTCTCTGTATGCTCAGTGTCCAATTACCTCAGTGTTAATTTACATTCAGGTAGATTGGTAGACTGCTGTATTTCTAAATGAGTTAATAAACGTCAAATGGTATAAAATTGCTTTCTTCATGGAAGATGTTCAATGTGGGATTTCTCTAGTGTTTAGAAAGAACAAAAATCTTCCTGAAATGTGTCATTTACAAGGCCAAAAGGTCTCTTTGTACTGAAGGATTTTTCCCAGCAGAGTTGTCCGATAACAAGTGATAGGATAGGAATAGTTTAATAATTCTTTATTGCTGCATAAGCATTCCAAATTTTTAGTGTTAAAGCACTTATACTGTAGAAAAAAAGCCTCTTGTTTCAAAAGAATTCACTTTGTTTTATACTGAGTTGTTAGAAGCAGTAATTGACATGTTCTTGATATAAAACGTAAATGTTATTTTAGAGAAAGATCAAGCCTCTTGAGCATCATTTAAAGTAATTTTAAGTTTTGAAACTTAATAAAATTCCTGTTACTGATCATAAGACTTATATAAAAATAAGTTACTGTATTGAAGGTGTATAAATGTGGGTTATAATGATAAAAATTGCAGGAAGTAGCACTTTTACAAAGACAGAGGTGTATAAATGAAGCAATCCCCAAGGAATATGCTGAAGTATCTCATGCAGTGTTAGTGTTGGCATTGCTTACTTATGCATGCACAACTGCACCATTAATAGTCTGTTAATGTCACTATGGAATGTATTTTACATCTACTGTGAACACTTGTTTGTATTTCATCTAAATCTGACTAATTTGGTTATCCTAGATTAATCACTTACTGGTTAACCAATTAACTGCAGGTTCCCTGGAAATCTAATCTTTTTGTCTGTTAAATTAAGAACCAGCTGCTTTTGATCTGATAGACTCACAGCTGTGCTTTTGCTGCTGTGTCACTTGACATTTTTAAATTGAGCTCCACTTGTCACCATTTGTATGCAGTTTGTAGTTAAGGCACATTACAAGAAGTGTGGAAAATAAGGTTTGTCATTACTTAGACACAGATTTGTAAATGTAAGCTTTTGATGTCTAGGAATGCTGAATCTTAATTACATGTAACATCACTTCGAAGTAGTAATTGTACTGTTTTGTTTCAAAAGGCAACAAAACAAGTTGCTGTCAGTGTGAGGTTTTATATCCACGTGATTTTATTGAATTAGCAAAAAGCTTCTTAACTTATGCCATGCCTGAAGGAGTAGCAGAGTTCTGTGTCTCCTGGACTTTTACCTTTGCATTTAAAGTATTATAGTCTTTATAAAAAAAAATTCAGGCTTGAGCTTTTATCAAAGAATATTGGATTAGAATAGATTTAAAACACTTGCAACTATTCTTTCTATTGTCTTGTTAGTAGCCATGTGTATGCATTTGACAAAATCTAGTTTACACACAGTTCTCCTTCATCTTCTGATTCCAACTGAAGTTGATGGAAATTAGGCACCAAAGTTGTGCAAGGCCCTTAAAATATCCCTCTGAAAATCCAGCCTTTAAACCCTTCTAACTGCAGATCTCAGTGAGTTGATGGTTGTTGGTTGACTGGGTAACAGAAGTCTGACTTCACTGTTGGCAGTGTGGTGAAGCAAGAACACCCGCACTGAGCACGGTAACTGCTTCACCCAGGGATGGCTGCTTCCAGCGCAGCTTGGATTGATTCCATAACAATGTACAGCAATCATAGCTGTACTGCTTTCACATGTGGAAAGGATGTATTAGTGTGAGCATCAGCAGCTTATTCATGTGGCTTTTGCACTACCCTTTGTAGTAGGAAAATTTTGGCTTTTCTTAAGTCTGGGGTGTCCTTGTTTAGAACAGTCTTTTAAAATTCTCCACACTCTCAGGCAGGTAAACCTTGACTCACTAGCAGTGTGTTTGGACCTTCTCCTGTCACTAAGCATTGAAATTCTGTTAAAACATGATTCTAGCAAATGAAATTGGAGGAAAAAAGGAATCCATAAATAAGCCACAGACATGGAGAACCTGTTCCTGGTCTCTCAGAACACCTTCACTCTTCATGTAAATACTCAAAGAGCAGGTATCCGCAACAGGCAACTGCCAGAAAGATTCCCCACTCAAAGTTTGAGGGAGAAGTTGGCTTTTGGTCTCTGCGTGCCATCTGCTGGTGACTGCGCCTTAGTGCTGCGCCGAGGAGGAGCTGGGAGGCTGCTGTGGCGTGGTGCTGGTCGCCGGTGCTGTTTTGAGCCCTGACGCTTTTCAGTTCTCCTTGCTGGACCGTGCCCATCGCCAACCTCAAGCCAGGCTGCACCCCTCTTACTACCGAACCATTTCGGGTGTGTGAGCACAGGACATGGCCAAATCTCAGTCTTCACTGGAAGAGGCACCTCGTTTCTGGATAGTAACTGATTCTTAGGACCTTAAAGCACTCCAGGATTTCCCTGCTTGTGTACAGGGAAGCACAACAGGCATGGCAGAGTTGTGTTAATCATACCTATCCTGTCAGATCTACGTTTCTGCAAGTCAGAGTGCAGCAGAGTTTGCCCCAGCAGGCTTGCTTTATAACTCACCCACCAGGCAGTGTACATCTTCACAGCTGAAAGATGTGGGTGTCTCTAAAGATACTGAATATATTTTTTTTCCTCCTGCTTTTCCTGAAGTTACAAATATAATCTGCTACTTGTGGAAAACTACTAGTGTGGACCAGAGGGATAAATGTTGCTGAATGACGGAAAGGAATTCAGAGATCATTAGAGGGTGTCTGACTGTGTCTAGGAGTGTGGCTACTTAGTATAATCCTGAGCTGGTTACAGCTGTTGTCATTGAAAGCAGAGGACTTGGTACACTACCAGGAAGATCGGGTGGTCTAGGATATTACTCAAGATCTCACGGTCCAGCGGGATAGGGCTGCTCCCCAGTCCTTTCAGGAACCTCAGGGCTACCCTTGGGATCTGTATGCTGAGGTTGTGAAGAATGCTGTCCCCTCTGTTTGTTTTGGTTGCTGGGATTGCCAATCATTAGTGCCTTCCTAAAAAAAGGAGTGCTTTGGGGGGGTTTGTCTCTGTTAAATATGGCTGAAAACTTGTTCAGCGATTTCTTTTCCATCCTTATTTATAAACAATAGTTGATCTGGTAGCATACAGTTTGATAGCTTCCTGTACATAGTCACTAGAGTTCCTACCTCACCTGTTCTCTTAGGAAAGTTTTGGAATACCTGAGCATGTTCTGATCCATCTTTCCTTCTCATTTCCAGGGATCTGGTACAAGTGCAGCAGTCCCAGGCAGCTCTGGAGTTGGAACAACCAGACAGTTTACGCGACAAAGGATAACGCGGGTGAACCTCAGGGACCTCATATTTTGTTTAGAAAATGAGCGAGAGACAAGCCATTCACTATTGCTATACAAAGCATTCCTTAAGTAAAATGGCAAAGATCAAGGTATTTTTGACTGAGAGACGCCTGAGGACATTTTTTATATATTTGCAAATTACGCCTTTTTGTAACAAGCAAATGGGATATTGTTTAAAAAAAACAACCACCTCTTTACATGGAACAGTTTTATATTCCTGTTTATAAATAAAACTCTTCAGTATAAGAGAAAATACATTTCTGTAACAGTGAGCATACTTACAAGGCCTGTGGATACTATAAAAGGACAATTAAATTTTAACTCATCTCTTGATTGAGTGGCCTTCTTGCCAAACAAGCCATATATAAAGACTGATGGAATCGTTTAGCAAATAACTAGCTACCCTTTGTCAGCCCTGTAGCAGTTTCGACATTAATTGTACATTTTAGTTCAGTTTTATTCAACTAAATCAATTATATAGGCATATGTCTACAGCAGATGACCTCATTTCATTTAGCTTTTTTTTTTAAAGCGGTCAGTTAGCAAAGCAAACTGATTTTTTTTTTAAAGAATATTTATCTTTCCCCAAAATGTTCGAAATCTAGAGGGATATACAGTTAATTTTAAACATAACCTCAGTTTTAATCACATTATTGCTTATTAGAGGCCCTGAAAATCCCATAAAGGAGGGTTACTTCTGAATGTTTTAGCAGCATCTGTAAAAA
This sequence comes from Zapornia atra, assembly GCA_013400835.1. Classification (NCBI taxonomy): domain Eukaryota; kingdom Metazoa; phylum Chordata; class Aves; order Gruiformes; family Rallidae; genus Zapornia; species Zapornia atra. Next base: position 143,755 of record VZTU01026314.1, read on the forward strand.
TGCATTTTATTTGCTATAGTTTGTAAAGCTGTAAAGTCAAAAAAGGAAAAAAAGGAAAAAAAGAGAAACCTTTTCAGCATAAATATATTTTACTTGCACTGTGTTTTTTAGCTAAAGTGAAAGCTTAGATTAAATAAAATCAAACTTGAGAGGAATCATCAAAAGACTGTTTCTCAGTGTGAATCAAGTGTTGAAAAATGGTTGGTGTATTTTGTCAGTAATTGTACATAATTTTTGGCACATAACATAAAAATGGCTATGTAAACTATAATTATTTTGCTAAAAGACTGTATGCAAGCTGTGGGCCTACTTTAAAGATGTCCAGAGCAAAGTCCCTTCTTTGTACCTATTTTTTTATTACAAATATACTAATTGGTTCTTTATATTTTCAGAGGTTATTGTATTAAATTGTCTATTGATAGTACTTTTATGACTGTAAATACTTTGGCTTTCTTTGTGTGAACTCTCATGGTAGAATTTAACTCTCTTGCGTGTAAACTGAATGCTGATCAGTATTTTTATCAACACCTGACAACTGTTACACCCCTTTTATTTTTGTCTTTTAGGAAATCCTGTCTTTCCATTTTTTTTTTCATGTAAATTTTGCACAGTTACTTGTTCATATGTAAATATTTTACTTTCAAAAATGAAGTTTTTAATTGCTATTGTTTTATATAGGATTGAAAGAAAATTAACTCCTTTATTAAAAACAAATTTATCTGTATTTGCTAATGTATTTTTCTCTCTAAATCTTCTCTTGAATTTATTTTTCTTGGTACAGTAAAAGTTCAGTCTACCTGAGGGGATATTGGTTCCTAAAGATGCACTTTGGGTTTTTTTATATTGTTTTGGAGATATGTAACTTTAGGAATCTAGAAATTCTGTGGTTGTCTTAGAGGTCTTGAAGAAAGATGAGGGGATATTGGGGGATGTTTTGGTTGCGTTATAAACGGGATGTTTCTGAACTCTTAGAAGTCTTTTGGTTTTGTCTAGTGGTGGTTTAATAAGACACTTCAGCCCTTTCCTTGAGGGCAGCCTGCTTCCTCCAACACAACTGGTGTGACACAAACCATGGGATTTGGAGCACAGCTATAAAAGAGGATGCTTTTGATTGTGAACATGCTTTTGGTTATGAAGGTGAAACTCTGAGAAGGTGTAGTTCTGGTGGTCTGTACTGAATGTTTGACTTTGGTTTTGTTGGGTTTTTTAATTCACCCTCTCAACTTCAAAAATAAATTCACAATTGTGAGGGCCTAATCCTGCTGTTAAATTAATAGAAGAATCACATTAAATTGATCATTATTTCTTGCATACAGACAAATCTGTCTACAGGCTACTGCCCCAAGCACACTGCTGCTGACCTGCACCCAGCCCAGCGCTGGCTCAGGCCACGTGAGGAGAGACCGGCTGTCTCTGGAACACAGCGTGGCTCCTAGTGACCTTCACACCCGACACCGTGTGTGACACTTACCTTGAAGGTTTTAATTGTTTGTAAACTCCACGCTGTCCTTCACATTGTGTAATGTTGTTAAGTGGAAAGAAATGACTTTTGACTTTTGGCCAAACATTGTCATAGCCTTCCTTTAACAAGCCTTGGCTGTAAGTGTAAACCGCTGCTGTCTGACCAGCGATGGAGCACCGGAGCTGCGGCAGGTGAGCTGGGAAGGAACCGACCTGCAGGTGTTGCTTCTGATAGTGAGTTGGGGGTAAGACATGTTTGAAACATGCAGGTCACTACGTGGTGTGCTGTGCTTTGTGCTCCCTCTTCAGTAGAGGTAGGAGTGTAGAAGTATGGGGGAGAAGCCAAGGGAGCTGGGAGGAGAGAGAGATCTACAAGACCATAGCTGGTGGGTTTGTTTTAAATGAGATGGGTTTTAGGTGCACAGTCAGCCTCTCACTCTGTATAGATATTTGCAGCTTTTAAAACAGTCCCAAAAGCTGGTGGTGTCTGTCTCCCACCAGCAGCTGAAAGTCGTGTAACTTTAGGCTGGGATGTTGGTGCTGCATTGTTGGTGCTGGAGCGAGCACTGCGTTGTGGGCATGCTCCTGGGGGGTGTCCTCATGGCAGGTCAGTGACTCTGCGGGTTGGGGTGTTTTTAATGCTAGAAATGGTAAGTCGGAAGCTTTATGTTTCAGAGTAAAGTCATAACTGGGATGGGAGGGAGAGGATGTTTACAGGGCAAGCACTTCTCTTGTGTTACTGATTCATAAAGAGAGAAACTCATTCTTTTCTGGCCTCTACACTTCCCTAGGTCCCCCAGAGAGCAAGGGCTAACATGCAAGGGAACTGACCATCCCTTTCCTTCATCCTCTTCCAAAGAATGGTTCAACTTTGTAGCATCCTCAGAACTGGAGGCATGTGTGTTGTAGACTGCCCTGCCTGGCAGCCTCCCTCTGGCTGGCCACCCAAGATGTTTTATCATAGTTTTTACCATACTCTCTTCCTCTCTTCTTGCCTGTAAGCTTACCAGCATTTGCCTGTGTGACCTAGAGGTGGGCTCCCTGCCCTGTTGTATGGAAGTCTTAATGTCTGGTTTTTTAACCTTTTTGAGTAGATAGTACAGAGCTGTAGCATTCCTGAACAATTGATAGCAGTCTTTTTCTAGCATAGAAATTCAGCAGAACAAATAAGATGTAATGAGGCACTCTGGTCTTTGTATTTCACAGGTGTATAATTAGATATGTTTTCAGGGAACCTGTTGTAATACTGAGAGATATGTGTGTGAATGCTCTGATAAATGCCATCAAATGCAGGGTAATTTAGATTTTACTGGAGATTTTAATCTGATCCAAGAAGTTTCCCCCACTAAATTACCCATAATGGTGTGAGAAGTCCAATGCAGTGACAGTTGGAACCATTTCCTTATGGTTATTTGTCCATCTGCAGAGAAGAGTCTTGACTCCTGGGGCAGGTTGGGTGAGACGGCAGCTGGGGTGGGTGTGATGGTTCCAGCTGTAGTTGTTTCTGTGGAGTGTGTACGTACACCCGTGTGTCCAGGTGAGCGTGCAAACCCTCGTGCTGGTGAGTTGAATTTGGGAGGGCTCCGTTCTTTACACGCTTACGGTGTGTAAAAATCCTTGCACAAACATTAGGGCTTTAGGCAAGTGCAGGTCAACTGTATCAGTGTGTGATGTGTATGGATGAAGTGTGGCCAGGAGAAGGTTTAGGTACTACAGGTGGAGCAGCACCCTGGGTGAGGCTGGCTTCTCAGTGTTTTGGGCTATTCGTTAGCAAGTGACCTTTCCCTGTTTGTGAATGTTGCCAAGATGATAAATTAAGGAGAACATTGTTGGAGGAATAGATAGGAGGGCAGCGCACTGCTGCCTGTTCTGCCATGCGACCTGCCTTTAATTTTCCCATCACATGCTGCCCGCAGGGGTGTGTGTCCCAGTCCCACAGGCTGCTAACTGGGACTGGACATCAGATTGCATTTTAATGGCACAGATCGGTGTCACCCCCACAAAGCAGCTATGGCCACAGCCTCTCTCAGCTCTCCTGTCACCATCCTCGGAGCAGAGACCAAGCAGAGCGAGCCAGGACTCCTTTGTTCTGGGTGCTGGTGGTCTTACCCAAGGGCATACTGAGTTGTGAGAACAGGAGTCAGCTCTTTAAAACTTGTTTTTAGGAGTCACGCCTGGTCCTCCTATTCCTGGGGCTCCTGAGAAACTTGCTCCTTGCTGCCGCGGGTGCGGGAGCGCAAGGGGACCTCTGGGTGCACTGAGGGAGGCCTCACACTTCATAGCCACTACCTGCTGCACTCCTCCTACTTCAGTGATAGCATCGGTAGATAAAGGGAAGGCAACTGATGTCACCTACCTGGACTTGTGCAAGGCCTTTGACACAGTCCCCCACCACATCCTGATCTCTAAATTGGAGAGATGTGGATTTGATGGGTGGACCATCCAGTGGATAAGAAACT
>VZTU01026314.1:148300-180070 GCA_013400835.1 Zapornia atra
ACAGAAAGAGCAGTGAGGGGCTGGAACAGGCTGCCCAGAGAAGTAGTGGATGCCCCGTCCCTGGGGGTGTTCAAGGCCAGGTTGGATGGGGCCCTGGGCAACCTTGTGTGGGTCCAGGCCTGGAGGTTGGTGTCCCTGCCTGTGGCAGGGGGGTTGGAGCTCTATGATCCTTGGGGTCCCTTCCAACCCAGACCATTCTATGATTCTATGATTCAGAAATTACTTGTGAAACGTGGTATATTTTCCCTTTGTTTTTCTGCTCAGCTTATTTATTTATTGTTATTTTCTGTGAGGAGCCGGGCTGCACCCTGTTTGGTTTCCTCCTGGGAGTTCCCCTGTTCTGAAGTCAATAGCCGACTTGTACAAACAACACGAGCAGCGTTGGGCTGTGATACACACTGTGTTTCTGTAAGAGGCCTGAATAAATGCATAACAAATCTCGCTCTTACTGTGCTGTGAAAGTGCTATCTGGTTTTACTCGAGTGCTTACGGAGCTTTCAACCCAGTAACCAAATTAAGTTGCCAAACAAAAAGTTGCGAGTGGTTTCTAGTTACTGTGCTGCTGCTTTGGGTGCTCATCCAATTACTGGGATTGGGCTTTGAAGAACAATACATCTCATTTCCCAGGAGCCGAAGGCGGTGATGGTTAGATGCAGCCTCTTTAAGAGAAAATCAAAATCCTGATGCCATCTCAGGCGTGTTGCTGTTCAGCTCCTTCACTTTGAGAGGGAAAAATCCAGGTAAGTTGTGGGTAAGACCCTTCACTTAGAGGGGAAGTCGGGGGGGATTGGTTGTTCTTATCTGAGAAATGAGATTTAGGGGCCTAAAACAAGTGAGCTGCTCTCACTCTTCACACTGATGCACTGCAGCGGGGTGTGATTTCATATGGGATTTTTCCTCTAGGTTTTCTTTATTCCCATTATTCTTGAAAGGTGGGAATAAGTTTTGTGTGTGTGTGTGCTTATCCTTGGTGTGGGAATTTTGGGGTCCCTGTTAGAGCACAGCCCTAAACCAGTTGTGTTGGCAGAGCTGAGAGTGCTGGCAGAGGTGAGCACCATTCCCATCCAGCCGCTCCCCCTGCCCCAAATCCCAGCGGGGTCTGTCCCTTTTGTCCCTGCAAAGCCAGTTGTGCTGCACCCTCAACCCAGCAAAACTCCCCAAAACAACTTGGTTCCCTGACTGCAAAATACCTGAGAGCTCATGTGGGTCAGGATGAAAGCAGGAACTGGTGGCTGGGGAGGAGGGAATGAGCAAGACCCCCTCTCCCCAGCGCTGTACCCCCACCAGCAGACCGGACAGTCAAGACATGAGGCAGCACATGAGGATGGATGAGCTGGAAGCTCTGAGCAGCTTTGCTCCTCAGAAAGGTGCCTGAGGCTGCCTGTGCATTTAAAAAAATACATAAATGTAAAAAAAAATAGCCAAACCAGGTACCTGGTACCTACACACCACAAAGCAGGTCTGTGTGAGCATCCCCATCTCCTTGGCAACAGAAGCAGGCAGAGAGTGTAGGGAAGGGCTGTGTGTGATAGAGCAGGGCCTGTCCCTGGGGGAGGCGAGGACAGGGCTTACTTCCACCCCATCCAGGGCCAGCATTGCACCCCTGAGATGTGACCTGTTGTTTTGGGGGGTTTATAGGCCCGGATGGATTCTTCTGTGAGTTGTTGAAGTTTTTCTGCCAGCACAGAGGAAGGAGAGGAGATGCTGGGTGACCCTGGGCTTCTGGGCTTGTGGCTCCCAGACACTTTATTTACATGTACACACAATGTGGGGGTATGCGTTTAATATTTAGATGTAGGCATTTATCTATATGTATATCTGTACCTCTAGAGAAATAGAAATGTCTGTGTCTATGTAGAACAGTCTCTTCTGCAGCTCCCTTCTCCCCACAGCGGGGCCAGCTCTGTGACCCAGCAGCTCTCCCCTCTCTCTGGCCCTGCCTACAGCTGATTTTGCAGTTTTGGGGTGTGTAAATTGTCACCCGAAGCTGCCTGGTGCTGACAAAGGGAACTGGGCAGCAAAGAGCCTCCCCGGTGTTTCACCTGGCACATGGAAGGTGTGCAGCAGGGTGCTTGCTCCAGGACGGGGTGCTAATGGCTGCTTCAGGGGAGCCTACTGGTTTTGTTCACCTGTGAACGTTTCTGTTGTATTTTGTTACTGGATCTGGGAGGGGAGGGGAAAGAAGAGGTGTTGGCAAAGTAGTTCAACGCTCAGCTTGAGTTTAATGGCAGAGCGCTGTGGTCAGTGTGGGGTCGGGTGGGAGGGAGTAAAGAGGTCAGCCCTGGGGTTTCAGTGCCTGTGGTTGAGGGAGAAGAAAATAATGATTTCTGGGGGGGAAAAAAACCCCAAAACCTAATTAAAACAAGATTGGGAGGGTCACAGAGACAGCTGGTCCTCACTGTCCTGTGCCTTCACCCCTCAGAGGGGATTAACGTGGCATCCTGTGCCCGAATCCTCGGCTGCCTTCCTGCTGAGGGAGCACATGGAGACCCTCGGCTGGAAAACCCTCTGTAATTGCTGTTGTTTCATCAGGAAGGTGCCGAATCCGTCCTCCTCCGCGCAGGGAAAGGCTGGGAGCGGCGCACGGGCAGCCAGCTCGGCTCGGCGGGCGGCAGATGGTGCTCTGAGCCCGGCTACGCCGCGCCCGAGTCCTCCATCCCTCCTCCGTCCCTCCTCCCTGAAACACAATCCTGCCAAATCCCAACCCGCGGTGGGGGGAACTCTCTTCTGCTTAATGCAAAGTATAAATTATTCATTTGCTGAGTCCTAAATAATAGAAGGTGGGAAGGGGAGAAGGGGAGGGGGTGGGGGGTGTCGCTCAGTTGATCTGGTAGGGAAAAAACAAACCTCCAATTAATAGGAAGTAAAAAGAGGAGAGCACCGTGTGCTGCAGCAGACTTTGATCAGAAGGGCTGCCCCAGACTATTTATTTATGTATTTAAGTCTTTTTGGAGGGCACGGTCGCTGCAGATGTCTGTGAGCTCACAAGTGTGAAGGCAGGTACCAGCCAGGGGAATTAGTGGAAGTGCAGAAGAAAGGGAGCTGCTGGCTGGAAACGTTTACAAAACGGGACATGGATGTTCAAAGGCAACTCCTGGTGATGGCAAGATGTAAGGAAATCAGTGTCAGAAAGCGTGGTACACACAGAATCAGGGTTTGAACCACCGCCTCTTAATTTCCCCCCTTCTTTCAAGTGCTGTGATTTCTACAAGGTACAAATCTATAAGGCTTGTTATGAGATGCGTTTGAAGAGGGGTAAATTGATGCCAGGAGTCGTGGCTGCTGGAGTTAGAAAATCCCAGATATCTCAGGAATGTGCTTCTGGAGGTCTGTGGGTGGAGAGGACACTGCTGTCCTGGTTCTGGTTGGGATTGGCTTCCCCATTGCTCCTTGCCTTCGCAAGACAACTTCTGCACATGGAGGAGGGGGTTGGGGTTGAGTTTGGGGTGCGTATCCCTCCTGCACAGTTTTCAGCCAGGATCCCTGCAGCTCCTGGCCCATAATCCCTACTAAGCTCTGCTGAGCTGAGTGGCAGTGGGGTTTTTTTTGGGGGGGATACCTTGATGGGCACAGATGGGCACAGGGCCAGCAATGGGGTGACCCTGCTTCCACCTCATCCATCCATGCCCCTTCTCCCATCTCCCTGGGTCACCACAGACCTACGAGCTGCTACCAAACCCATGCTCTAATGTCACCCTGCAGCTCAAGGGCTGGCTCAGCCCTGGCTGCCAGAACTGTCCGTGCCCGGGCCCGACTGCCACATCGATTCCAGGTCAGACGGCCCCACAGGCAGCAGCTTGGCAGGGAATTGCTGTTTTCTAGGTCGTTAAGTCCTTTGCTCTTTAATCCTTTACCTCCTGCACACCCCCAAGGTGTGTTATAATCACCCCAAAACGCAGCTGCTAATTGTTCCATGTCCCTGGGAGGGAGGAAGAGCAGAGTCACATTAAATCACAATAATCAAGAGCTTCTGTAACAAAGGAACTTGAACCTGCTTGACAGGAGGACGCAGAGATGCTGCCTCGCTCCTGTGAAGGGCTGTGTTTAGCAGTAATCTTATTTGTAATCTAATCAATATGTTTACTGAAGGAGAGAATATCAGCAAGTATTACTTTAAGACACTTAGGGGATGTGACACAGTTCAGAACTTGAATGTAGGCACGTTTCCTAAGAGGAAAGCTGCTCTGTATTTAGCTGGGCTGGCAGAGGGGTTTATCTGGGGAGTGGGAGGGGACCCATCTCGCTGTGGTAGGGATGGGCCCATCAGGATGTCTACCCCATCTGAGCCTCTCTGGATCCTGGTCCCATCATCTCCAAGCGAGCACCACAGCCCTTTCCCAGGGCTGTCACCTCCAGGCCACTATGGCTGATGCCAATGCCTGCCATTAGCCAAGCCCAGGTCTCTTTTGTGAGGCTGGAGACATCTAATGAAGGTGATGTCAAAAGAATTTATTTTTCCATAGGAATTAAACATGTCATGAAACCCCAACCTGAGCTTCCCAACCAGAAGAGACACCATCACTTGTCTTGCCTTCAGCCTGTCTTCTGCTTTTCCTACTTCGATTCACACTGACACTGGGTTGAACTTCTTGACTTAGGTCAACACCAAAGATGATGGACCAGGAGCTGTACCCATCAGGATCACCCCATGCTGATGAGAACCAGACTGGGCTGTGCGGGGCATGGAGCCAGGATGACCAAAGATGGGGGAGGAGGAGTGCAGGCAGGAGCTGGCAGCACCATGGGCAGGACCTGCCATGGTACTGGGGGCAGCAGCTGCAGCAGAGTCTAAAGGTTTGAAGAAATCCCCTCTCTGAAGGAAGAAGTTGTTGAGTGCCTGCAAGGAGGAACTGCTGCTGAAAGTGCAAACATTCTGAAGCACCACCTCCTCCCACCCCCTCCCCGGCTCTGCATGCTGCCAGAGGGAGAATGGTGGTGGTTCTGCCCCTGGCTGTGGTCAGGCAGGGGACAGCAGGGATTGTGTCTGCTGGTGAGGGCCCAGGGGCAGCCAGTTTTCTTCAGGTCTCCATGGGAGCTGAGATCACCCCTGCAAAGACCTGCTGGGGGGACACCCCAAAGTCACAGGGCTGTGCAATGTGCAGCAGGAGCAGCTTGTTGGCACTCTTGGAGTGGGTCATGACGTGCTTGGGCCACCAGAGCTACACGGGCACAGCCTGCCAGTGCCAGTGATGGAGGCTGATGAGGGATAAAGGACAAAGGTGAGTGGGAACTGTGCCAGCCCTGGCAGCCTGGGGATGTGCACCCGTGAGGATGAGCACGGAGATGATGGAGATGAAGCTGGTGTGTTTACACAGCCATGTCCCCTGGGCAGCCCCAGCTGAGGCAAGAGTTGGGAGTATGAAAAACTGGGATTTGTGTGTGTGTGTGTTCAGGAAAGTTTGGAGGTTTTAGTAAAAACTTACAGGGCAACACATAACATCCATAACAAACAATTAGGCTCTAATGTACCCAGTGGAGGAGTTTCCCACTCACCCTAGGCAGTTAGAAGGTGCCTTTTATCCTGAAACATGAGGGTTATACGTATAAAAGTGTATAATGTTTCCCTTATAAAATTTTTATCCTTTCTAATGTATCCCAAAGCTCTTTAAAAACTGAAAATACAAACTCTGGAGGCTTGGATGCAGTTGCAGAGGAAAGGGATGGCTGGTTAGTTCAACACAGGCCAGCAGCAGGGAGGATGTAGGATGCATCCTACCGGGGCAGAAACATCATCTGAGAGAGGCAGGATGTGACCATCTTGAGGGGTCCTGGCCAGCTCTCCCAAGCTCCTGGAGCATCTTTCAGGGTCCAGAGCCCATGGCATTGCGCAGGCATGCATCCACCCTGCTGCTGCAGAGCACCTTAAATCTGAGCTAAACTGACAAGGAAGCTGGTAGGAAAATAAAAACAACACGAAAAATAAATGCTGGCTGTTTAATTATTTAAATTAAGACTTATTTGAAAGCTGTGTTTGCAGCAAACACCCCTCCTCCCCTTTATTTTTTAATGAGCTCCAGTGCATTGAAAAGGGGGGGAAAATAATCCAATCAACTCTTCCTTGCAGTTTCTTAACATGTTTAATTAAACAGGTAGGAAAAACCCTCCTGTCCTTGGCTTCCAGAGCAGGTGTCAGCACTCCTTCCCCACACACTGCATCCCGCCTGGGGGGTTTCCAACAGGACTGGGGGGATGCCATCTACAACCCAGGAGAGGTTTAGGGGTGCAGAGCAGAGGGCTCGAAGATTGTCCCCCTGAGCACCTTGCTGCTCGAGCCAGCGGGAGCATGTTTTGGGGTGCTGCTCCCTTAGTTTAAGGGATATTGGAGAAGAAAAGGCAGGAGAGGTGCGATGTTTCAGAGGTGCCTTTCTAGGGGGCCTGCTGGAGATGGGGGGCTTGCTCCCCCACACTGGCTCACGCTCTCCCCTCATTATCTCTCCTCACTTTCCCCTGACCATCCGGTGCTGTTACAACCCAGAGGAAGCCATGAGCATCCTGTGCCAGGCAGCAGCACGGAGCTTGTTTTCCTGCTGCCTGCAAGCAGGGAGCAGTGTCCCCACGCTGGTTTCTCCTCAAACCTTCCGCTGATGTGCAGGGACACTTCCACGCTCAGAAATATCTCCGGATGCCCCAGACACTGTCCTTCTGTCCCTGCCCATCCTTACAGCACAGATACTCTGCCCCCACACCCACTGACCAGGAGGAATTGGTCCAGGCCTGCTGTGTCCAGGCCTGCTGTATCCACACCTGAGCCCTGCTGTGGTCCCCTGTGTGGGGAGAGAGCTTTGCTTTAATTCTGGGGTTATCAGATAGACTGAATCACACTGGGATAAATCCAGCTGATCTTACAGTGTGTGTATGCCTTAAAAAGATGCAAGTGGATGCTAACAGTTGTCACCATGCTCAGAGAAATGTTGTAGAAGTAGAAATAGAGAAAAATATACTTCAGATTTGCAGGCTTAATGGCTTTACAGTCTGTTCTAATTATTACATATCTATCACATCAGTACACCGCAGCACTCGTGGTATTTTTATTTAGCTCCATCTGGTGCATGATAACATGCTTCTGATACCAAAACAAGCGTGAATTGAGAAGGAATGTAAAATATAGCTCTGCAGAGAGTTTCCTTAAGAGACATCCCAAAACAAGCAAGCGCTGTGTAAAAATGACAGTGGGGATCGAAGGCGGCGCTCCTGGGTGAGGAGGAGGGATGTGAGTGATTCAAAGCACATGTGCATGGGAACACTGGTCCAGGTTCCTTGCCTGCAGCCCACGGGTTGGATGTTGATGCCATTGATGCTGACCTCTCGGCACTTATCCTGTACCCAACGTGATTTTGGGGTTTCTCTGGCTTTGCAAGAGGTGCAGGAGTGGAAGGGACCTGCAAAGGGACACTGGAGACTGAGAAATGAGATGGGAAGGGGTCAGCAAAACACCCTGTGACTGTGGGCAGTGGGGGAAGGTGTAGATATTGAACAACACAAGCAATCCTGTGCGCTGTTGGATCATTTGTCAGGAGTTTCTGACTTCCTCAGCTGTGCAGAGGAGAAAAGGGCTTTACGTACACTGGGGGAACAGCAAAATAAATTCCCTGCTTGCTCGTCCCCTCCCCGCTGGCTGATGCTCCCCTGGGATGTGCATCCTCCCATGGGTGCGGTGCAGGGATGTGTGGGTGTCACCATGGCACCATTAAGTGCAAATGAAACCAAACCAGGGATGTGATGCAGGATATGTTAATAGGAATGAAGGGGCTTTGAGGGGGGGATGGGGAAATCCACTCCTGAGCTGTGTGGGATGAAGGATACAACACATGTGCCTCATTGCCAGCATCCCATGCTGGGGAAGCCGCTTGTGGGGCCCTGGGCATGGGCCAGCACTGAAACTCTCTTTTCTTCAGTTCTTGCAGAGATTCACCTTCGTTCCCACAGTCGTGCCCTAGAAAACACAATTGTAGTGAACAGCTCTGGTAATGAACTCCTGGCTTCACGGAGAATCAGTTTATAGCCGGGCTCACAGCAAGTAGGGATTAAATACCGGGCTCCATCCAGCCCTGGGTGCCCTGGAAGCTGCGCTGACCCTCTGGGCTTCCAGGCTGCTGGAATAAAAGCACAGAGGGAACAGCAGCTGCATCTCTACTGGCAAGGAGCTGCCTGAAGTTTTCAGAGCTTGGTCCTGACACAAGATGCAACATATACATGATGTGGGCACGTGAGCCAAGGCACGTCCCTGCTTCGACGCCTGGGAGTTCAAATGGGGTTTCCTAAGGAAATCTCGCTTTGCCTTGACAGCAGGACAGTGGTGGCTGTGCCAACCCGAGCTTTGAGGCTGGAAAAGACAATTGCAACCCAAGTTCTGTACAAAGCCAGGCTGTAGCTCTGTGCAGCCGGTCCCATGTGCAGAGGTGGGCCTGACCAGCCTGTACTACAGCAGGTGAATGAAGGGCTGGGCTATGTTTGCCTCCAGACTACTTTTAATCCTATGCTTTCTTCCAAACAAAGAGTCACCAGCTGGATACCCAGAGATCAATGCATTTTATTCATCACCTCCAGGCAGGTACCATTTCCTATTAATGTTTTCCCCACTTTACGGGCTAATTAAGGTCACCCTACCAGCAGAATGCTGCTGCCTCTGTTCTAAACTACTCTACCTGATTGGGTTTTTTAGACCGTGTGTGACACTTACTGTGTCAGACCAGCATATCCCTGCTGTGGGCTGGAGTCTCACCATCAGCTCCCTCCTGTGCTGGGGCAGGAGCCAGCTCATGTGGAGCCATTCCCCATGGTCTCTTGTGACGCTTTTCTTTTGTTTTAAGATTTGGGAACTCAGGAATGGCCCTGGAAGCTTCTCAGCCTCAACCCAAGCTTGGACCATGAGCCAGAGCCTGGTACCTTGCTGTGGAGTGACCTCTCAGTGCTGGGAAGGTCCAATCTGAGCCCGGTGGTCCAGAACCATGCAAACAGCAGCACATCTCCTACATTTTCCTTGCTGTCATCCCCATGCTCTCAGCACTGGCATCATTGAGCTTGGCTTGGTGTCGCATTCGATTTTGTTGCAAATAACCTCAAAATCCTTTGAAGGGCACGGCTGCCCCTAAACAGATTGTAGAACCTCCACCTACCTCTCCGTTACGTTTAAATCAAACTTCTCTGAATATATTACACCGCAGAGCCATATGTTCAGTGCCACTTCCCTCGGTGTGTCACGTATTTCATCGGCTATAGGCTTCCTGAGATATATGGACATTGCCAAGAACAGGAGCGGTGGACGAGCCCTCCTCCTGCTGCGGCAAGGAACACATTTTCAGATGGCTGAGGGGGCGGTGGGGTGGGAGGGGGCTTGATGGGCAACCGCTAAATGCCACTCATGAGCACGTCCCCTAAATCTTGCTCTGCGACCTCTTTCTGGGAGGATGATGCTTTGCTGGTGGTTGTCCCTCTCACAGGAGATCTCTGCGGGTTTCTATGTCTGTATGGGAGGTTTATAGGCACACGCAGAGGTGGTTTTGCCACCCCAATCCCTGGGGCAAACAGGTGCCTCTGCCCAGCCCCTGTCCCATTCCTGAGTACCCCAGATCAGCCGGGTTCTCAAGTCCCGCCGTGCCCATCCCAGCTTATCACACCCCATGCACTCGGTATCGTCCTGTCCCACTCAGGATCTTTTGGGGTTTTCAGTTTCTGTGTAACACTCAGGTGGATAAAGAAATTGGAGCGTTTTGGGCAAAAGGCATCAGGGGCATGAATAAGTTACTGCACCCGTGGGGGGACAAACACAGTCCCTTCCCATCTGAGGAGAACAGGACCTGCTAACGACCTGCCTGGTTTCATCTTCATTAATACTAGCAGTCTCTCCGTGGGGCCATCAAATCTCTGTCCCCATGTTGGGGACGACATCTGCTCTTTTCCCCAGGACAAGCCCCTCCCCAGCTCTGTTTTACACTTTCCACTGCTCCCTCCTTGTTTTTTACACCCGTTGGCCGGTGCTACCCCCAGGAGGGGCTGCGATCCTGGGGTGGAGGGAGACAACCACCATCTCTGGGGACACTGGGTGTGCATGGGGGTGCTGGCCCCCGGTGCATGGCCACGGGGGCTGCTTGGCTCTGTGCCCCACGGCAGCTCCAGCATCGGCAGGACGGTGCCAGGCCCTGCCAAACGGGCGCCGTCGAGTGCAATTACAGCTCTGAAATGTACTTTCCTGTGAATACGTTCCAGTGCCGGCTAATATATGCTCTGATATTGGCACCGCTTCCGCTAATATCCCTGCCAGCGAATTCTCTGCTCTGCTTGAATATTCATGGGAAGCGAACGTGGAGAGAGGCACATGCCTAAATGAGGTGAGTTCATCTAAAGATTCAGGCTCAAAATTCAGTGGCTATTTCTCGCAGCACTCACCCAAGCACCAGCTCCTGCACGCTGTTAATTCGGGTCTGCGGTTCGGGCTTCTGAGCAAATATCCTGTGTTTCTCCCTCACTGAATCTTCAAACTCTCCCCCCCTCGCCCCCTCCTCCATTTATCAGTAGCTTTGTATAAAAACAGCAACTCTCCATGCTGAACTCTGCAGTCAAAGGATTTGTTTTCCCTGACTCTTATTTAAATTACTCTGCCTCCATCTCCCCGTGCAGGGCTCGGAGCGCGTGGTGGCTCTGCGCTGGGATGGAAATGGTTCTTGCTTAGGCAACCTCTCATTTGAACTTGTCAAAGGAATTCGGTGTGTTTGTAATTAAATGCCTATCACACCTTCTTTAACCTCGCTTGCGTGGAGTCAAAGCGCTAGAAAAGCCTGTGAGAGGCAGGAGAGGCTCATTTGCACCTCGAAATGCCCATGTTTTCGGAGATCAATGCTGTCTGGGTGGAACAAAACTATGAGCAACGTTCAAGTGGGGTTTTCTTTATGTAGTGCCTCTTTTACATATCGGATTTATGTCTGATTATATAGTGACTGAGGTGCAAGATAATGCAGAAGGAGCCTCTAATGCATTAACTCCTTCTCACTGGCAGTGCCTCTCACCCGGCTCGGCTGTGCTTCCTTGTGCTCGCCCTCCCAAACATCATCACAGCTGAGTGGATGATGGAAAAGGAACGTTACTATTACAGAGGGGTAGTTTAGGCTGTGTTAGGGTTTAGGGTAATTAGTGTTTGCATTAGGCTGTTTCTCAGCCATACAACCTGGCACTGGGGTGACAGGGGAGGCAGGAGGGGCTGCAGCTCCTCTCCTCTTCCTCCCAGGAGGTGCCTTCAAGACAGCAGAACTGCCCCACCTCATCCTCACCCTCTGTCTCCATGGTGGCTCAAACCATGGTGCATCCACGAGCTCACATTGATCCAGGAACAGAGCAAGCCCCCAGCTTTGCCCAGGTACCGCTCTGCCCAGGGTGCTGTCGAGGTCACCTGGAGGCAGGTACCTCAGTGACCCCAGGAGCAGCTCGTGAGGAGCTGGGAAATTTTTGAATAGCTGGGAAAACGTGTAGGTGAGCATGTAATTCTCAGTCCAAACTGAATCAAGCATCCAAGAACACTCTCCCCTCACTCCTACACTATATCCACCACCATTGCCTCCCCTCTGCATCACTTAGCATAAGACATCTTTCTTTTTAATTGCTGACAGACATTATCCTTGTAGTTTAAGCTTTGATAGTGGATGGAAGGAAGGGGCTGTCTTCTTTATTTGATTTAAAGAAAGGCTTTGCTGCTGTGAGGATCTAATGCATCAGTTTTTTTTGGGGGGGTTCATAGCCCCTCCTGTGCCAGGCTGTCTATGGCAGATTGGCTTTAGTCTGATGCAGCAGAAGGAAGCAGGAAACTTAATTTGAGATGCAGCACCACAGTGACTCAGGGAGAGGTGTCCTGAGCCAAGCTCACCGGGAACCTCTGCCCAAGGGTTTGCACTAGGGATGTGTTGGCACTGCTGGACATGGAAAACCAAAGGAATGCCCATTTGTGAAAAATTTCAAAGTTCATCCAGGACCCCATAGAGACCCCGGGTAAATCTGAGATCAGGAGGCAAGTGGGTGCTGTTGTATGTGCAACAATCAATTTGGACAGCCAGCCCACTCTGGGCATGGGACACCTCGTGCTAACGGGCGCCCAGGCAGGGGGCCAGACCCCCAGATCTGCTGTGCTGCCAACAGCTCCCAGCCAAAGCCCCAGGAGATGCTGAGTGCAACACAAACCGGGAAACCTGCTACAAAAATGAATAACCAATGCACGAGGCCTTGGCTAGCCCACTGGAGCAGCAGCTCAGGTACTTACTTGGAAGTGGCACTGACAGAGTGAAGTGCCTATGGAAACTGTCACTGCCCTCTCTGTGTAGCACAGTGTGACCACTTCCTTCCGACCCAGAGTGAGTGCCCATTCCCCAGGCTTTCCATTGCCCATCCCCTTCCAACACTTAGCAAACAGAACGCAACAGAGACACTTTTTAAATTTAATTCAATCCCAGTATGAAACTGAAAAATGTCCAAATCAGAGGGATGGCCAGGGAGCCCATTCCATCCCAGCTTGGTTGCTTTCCCAGTGCCAGGCTCATCTGAAGAAGTATGGATCAATTATTTTTCTGTCTATGCAGCAATCGCTCCTAATTGCCATCTCCATTGTGCACCTTCTGGTTTCGAGTGTGGCTGGTGGGAGACTTGTGCTCAGCTCAAAAGGATGAGGGCTTTTAATGATCAGAGAGAGCACCAGCAAGCTGGGAGTTCACAAAGCGATGCCCTTCTTTCTGATTTCCAGGGTGAGCTCCCCCCATCTGCAGCTCCTGCAGTTTAATAACACGGGGATCCCAGAGCCAGGCAGGAGGCTGCAGGATGGATGATGGTTCAGCTGCAAAGCTGGGGTGGAGGAGGTGTTAGAGCCGGCTTTTGGGGGGCAAGCAGGTGTTGCACTGGGGCTGCTGCTGGAGGTAAAGCGTGTTGGGGTGGTGGTTAGAAATCTGCTTGCAAAACACTACAGTTCATCTGGTGAGTCCCCTCTCCAGCAATCCCACCCCTGGGATAACCTGACCCACTGGCTCTTCCCGGCGGTGTATTGGCAAATATCCCAGGCAGGTGGGAGGGTTGGACAGGCACCAAAATGCTGATGGCAACGGCAACCATTGGCTCTGGCACACACACTGCCTGTGTGGTGGGACAGCGTGGTGGCATCAGTGTCCTGCACCTACAGTAGGATGAAGCTTTGCTTCATCATTTGTGAAATGGCAGGAGAAACCTGGGTCCTGCAAGAACATGCCTTATGCTCGAGAAAATTCAGTTTGGGCCAGGTGCAAGGGAGTTTTGGGTCACTGTGTCCTGAGGTGGCCTTTGCCAGTGAGAGCAAGAGTCTTGGTGGGACAGCCTGGAGAGACAGCCAGCAGTGATGGCCATGGGCAGTGGTTGGGACAAGACCCCAGATGGTTGCCCTAGGGAGCTCCAAGTGCAACACAGAACCAATGAAGTGGGATCAACCAGTAACCTTGGAGGCAAAGCCCTGTGATGGAGGTAGAGGTCTTCTTGGCTGTGGGCTGAGTTTGCCACTGTGGAAAGCTGGAGGAGAAGGTGCTGTAACCTGCCTTTGTTACCAACTTGTTTCTTCCAGCCATGTGTCCCGTTTGGTGGGATGAATTTGGAAGTGATGTTTCAGCCAGTGAAGCCCACAGTAGGAGAGTGGGAGGCTGGGAAGGGCTGAAGGAAGGGAATAGTCGCCTTACCCATGTGCCAGAGGGAAGCACAGCTCCTGTGGCCACATGCCCTGATTTTTGTGTGCAATCCCATGGAAATGGGGATGATTGTCTGTGATTAACTGTACAGGTTTTAGTGGAGAGCTTTGGTCCTGTCAGCAGAGATGTGAGTGATGGAAAAGGAAGAGTGTGAGGAAGAGAGTGGGGAGGTGAGAAGCCCTGTCGAGATGCTCCTGGCAGACTGGGAGGAGGCGATGGTATGGGGGCAGATGTTTCCCAATGCTGCTCAGATGGGCAGGGGGAGGATGGGAGGTCAGTCTCCTTCTCAAGGAGACTTTTCTGCTCAACCTAAGCTGCGATTTCCATTGGTATCCTCAGATCAGCCCACAAAACACTGATGGGAAGGACAGTGTGACATCACTTACTGTAGCCCTGTCTCTCCCTGGTTTTGCAGCAGCCCATGGAGCGTGTTTCAGACATGGGTGTGTTTGTGTGGCGTGTTGGGTTTAGGGGTGCTCCAGGTGCCTTAGTGGGAACTGACACTAAACAAACTGGAAGCGATGGCTCAGTGAGAGACGAGCTGCTGAAATCCCTGTTCATGGGGCAGTGATCTGGGTGGCTGTGGGGAGCTCTGGAAATGAGGACCGGCTGCAGTCCAGACGTGGGGACAGAGCAGGCAGGTGTGGCACCCTACCTGCTGCCAGTCCGTCTCAGTTGCTTTGTGCTTTTATTGGATCCTCCCACAAGGAGCATCCGGCATCTACATGCTCGTGGCTGTCAATAGCAGCACGGGGTGTGCAATTCCCAAGACCTGAAGGATGAATAAACCCAAAACCACTAACATTAGCTCTCCCCTCTGACCTCCCTTTCTCCACAGAGCAGAGCTGGGGAGTGCTGCGCATTGGGGTCTCACCTGGACCTTCCTCCAGCCTGGGGTTATCCCTCAGCTTCCCCTCCCCATGCTCAGCTCTGTTGGCTGCAGTTTATCCCAGAGGATGAAGCAAAACTTGTCTGAATCAGATCTTTTTTGTAAACACAAGCTCAACCCCCTCACACTTTAATGCAGCATCTCCAGTTCTCTGCTGGAGGTTTTGCAGTGAAGGCTTCTAAAAAAAAGGAGGTGGGGGGAGGGGGGGGGAGAGGAATTTTGGGCATTATTTACAGTTAAAAAGACTGGGTTTGACACATTTATGGCTGAGACAGAAAATATGACTTACAGGAAATCAATTTACTGTATTTGACTGTGACATCTGCGCTGCCAGGGATTTGATTGGGAATTGACGGGGATATTTGCTGGAGGGCTGGGAGATGCCGCTGCCTCATCGACGTTACAGCCCTCCGGTGTCCAGGCTGGAAAACTGCGACTCTGTCAGCGTGTGGAGGGCTCAGCCCAGCCCCGCTGTGCCTCTCTGTCCTTCTCAAACCCTGGGTATCGCTGGCAGGGGCTGGGGCAGGCGAGGCTGGAGTGGTCCCTCTGTGCTGAGTCATCATTTTCCTCAGCTTTGCCAAACTTTGGGGTCTGTTTTTCCATCCCTGCGCCCTCTGCTTAGAGCCCTTTTGGATGTCTGGAGACAGAGATGTTGAAAACTGCATTTATGCTACAGAACAGAGCAGTATAGATAAGGGGAGGGGGGGAGAAGGGGGTGGGAGGAGCTAGAAAGGCGGCCTTTTTATTTACCTTTTAAAATTTTTTTTGCTGATGGCAAGTGGTAAGCATGTTTTATTTATGTGTTCAGAGATCCGCCAACGTTCTGTTTTTCTCCTGACTGATGCATTGGCTGCAATGACAGCTTACACGGAGCCGGCTGTACACGAGGCTTATTTACCCTCCACAGATGCCTTCCCAAGATTGACAGTGAATTATTCTGCACCTTGAACTGCTACCCAGTTAATGCAATGCAAATTATGCCTCTTTATTAAAACCTTTTTTTTTTTTTTAAAGTGTGCAGATTATTTTTTTCAATGAAAGGGGCCAGAGGCTTTTCTGAGATGGGAAAAACAAGCCAGCTTTAAAAAACTGGCTTTAAAAAAACCAGACAGCTTTAAAAAACTCGAGTAAAGTCTACCTTCCACCATTGCTTTACTGTAGCTATGGTGGCAGCAAAGTGGAGGTGGCTAGAGGGAGCTGGAGGTGCTGTTCTTGCTTCGGCTGTTGGAGGAGAGTTGGGTTTTGCAGGACCACTCGTACTGGCTGCAAGATCTGCCCTGTGTATTCACAGCATCACAGAATGACTGGGTTGGACAAGACCTTTAAGATTATCGAGTCCAACTGCTTCTGTCCTATGCTAAACCATATCTCTAAGTACCTAATCTATCCTTTTTTTAAACACACCCAGGGTTAGTGACTCAATCCCCTCCCTGGACAGCCTGCTCCACATCCCCACAACCCCTTCAGTGAAGAGCTTTTCCCTCACATCTGATCTGACCCTGCCCTGGTGCAGCTTGAGGCCATTTCCCCTTGTCCCATCTCCTGTCACCTGGCTGAAGACTCCCAGTGCCTGCTGGCCTTTCCACTTCCACGGGTGAAAAATCATCTGCCTGCTTCTCTCTGAAACACTTTTTTGGGGTCCTGGTCATCAAAACCAAAGCTCAAAGTGTAAAATTAGAGCAAAATAACCCAGGGCAGCTGCCAGGCTGGGTGTGCAGCTGCAGGAGATGCTCACTCTCAGGCACGTGTGTACACGAGCTTCTGTATTCAGGAGAAGTGGGTAAGTTTGCACTGATGCTGGTCTCCTGGTGCCACACAGCCGTCCTTGCCCCAGCACAGCCTCAGTGCTGCTTCAACCTTAGCTTGGGAACTCCTTTGGCGAAATCATCACTGAACGAGGCTGTTAGCAGCGTGCGGTATGGAAGGCGTCCAGGATTGTGGTTTTCCAAGGTAACAACTGAAGGAAAGATTTAAAAAAAGGAGGTAAGGCTGAGCTTTTGTTAAGTAATTAAAGAATTCAGACTTGCTGGAAAGCCCCAGGGCTGTGCTTCTGCGGCTGATCGGGAGTCTTTGTTTGTACGAGGCTGGTAAACAATTTGCTGTTCTTGGCAATAACCTAAATTATGTTGTACAAAAAAAGGAAGCTGAAAACACTGGGTTTATGTGGTTATTTCAGGGCAGGGAGAGGAATGAGGGAGTGGCTTCCTGGTGTTCACCGAGGTGGGCGTGAAGATGCCCTCCCTGTCCCTGGGACGCTTTTGGGTAAATAAATAAAGTTCAGCAAGAGCAGAGAGCCTGGGATTGATCGGAGCTGACGCTCCTTCCTTCAGACTAGGTCTAGCCACTGCTTTTTTAAACAGCAGGGCTCGACGCACTGAGCATTAATATGCTCTGTATGTATCCTGGCTGTGTGTTCACAGCCTGGAGATTTGCATGCTAAATCTACGCTCCTGGAGCCTCTACACCCACATCTTTAATTAAGCAATGCCCTGTGTTTCTGCTCTATAGGATAAGTGAATATATGCAACTCTAATGCACAGGAGATAATTTTGTAATGATTTTGCTGTTTGTTTAGCTGAGGAGGAAGTTAACTCGGTGGGTTAGCCTTACTGCGAGCTGCACTTTGTTGGGGAAATATATAAATATATCAAGTTGGGATTTCCCAGCTGGCTCAAGCTGCCAAGACAGCACGTTCACAAGTACGTGGGGGAGAGGTGGGCTATCTGGGGGGCTGTTGCACCCCTCTGGTCTCTTCTTGGTAGGGGCAGCTGCTGCCTGGCTGGGCTTGGTCCAACTCCAGGGGTCTGCTGACTGTGGTTTGCGGCGCAGACTGGGGAAATGAATGAAGGGAATGAAGAAGAGCGATTAAACTGAGCTCTGCTCTGCCTGGCCCTCCAAAGGTGAAGTCTACAGCGGAGGCGGGGGCAGCGTGTCTGCCCTGAACTGGGGGCACCCCTTGGTAACCCAGCCCTGCGTCCCAGTGGATGTACAAGGTCTGGTTCTCCACCGCTTGCTTCGTTCCTGTGTCTTGACTCCCCAGCCCGATCCCTCTCCCCAGCCTGTGTGACAGTGCAGGTTGGCAAAGTGAAGTCACTGCATGCACCCCAGGCTACAAAACCTGCCTGTGGAGCTGGTACCTGGCACCGCAGCCCCTTTTCACTGTGAGAGCATAGACGTCCAGCCTATAAAGCAAAGCTGATGCCAAGCCGCACCATCCCCACCAGGTCCCCACCAGTACCGGGCCTGCCTGCCACGGGGTCCTGCCTCAGGTAAGGGGTGGCTCGCCTAAATCCCCTTAGTCCTTCTAATAGGCTGAGACTGCTTCATGGACACCTCTCAGGAGGAGATGCTTCTAGGAGAGTCTCATCTTTAAACACTGTTGATTCTGCCTAACCTTGGGTCAAGTGGTGTTTGATCGTGTCGTGAAGGATACCTAGGCTGTGGTCTCACAAAGCTGCAGGAGGATTATTATTATTTTTTTTTATTAGACACAACCACTAAGACTTGAAAAAAAAGCTTCTAGAAGAGGCACCCTTCCTGCCTTCCCACACTGCGGAAAAGATCATCTGAATTAACATGAGCTTCTTGGCTATTAAATGGAAATTTTAAATGGGAAGAAAATTCTGCAGTGACTGCTAAATCGTGTGTCAGCAGAAAGGGAGAAAAAGCAACGTGTGTCATTCCTATTATCATCTTGAAATCCATCTTCCCTCTACACGCCATGACGGTGGATAATCCCCGATACGATGCCTGAATCACTAATATTTGCAGAGGCAGGATTCCTATTTTGGAAGATCTTTTTGCTCTGTGTATCTTACCCCCAACCTTGAAAATGTGGTTTGAAATTATCTGAGACACCGAACGTGGTGTTCCTAGCGGGGTGAGTTGTCCTGTTGGTGTGATGGCAGCAAACCGGCCTCTGAAGTCCAAGGTGTGGACCAGTTGCTCACAGGTGTGTGAGGGGAAGGGCCTGTGCTGAGGTTTGGGTTGTTGTGTCCTTACATGCAATGTGTCTGGCTGCAGGGTCAGACCTGCTGCCAAGGATGTGGGACATTTTCCTTATGGAAAAGTGGGACTGAGCCAGGTCAGGGGGAGGGTGAAACAGCAAGAGTGTACCCAGGGCTGCAGAAGTCCCTCTTCAAAAAGGAACAGACAAATCAGTGCTGCTTCCTTCTCACCTGCGGGCAAGCTCGGAGTTTGGGCGGGAATGACAGACTGTGATGAATTTCGCAGCACCTGCGTTTTCTTCACCCCCCCAGGCTGCACTAGGTGCAACTGGATGCTTCACTCTGATGGATTATGTGTGGTACACAAGAAGGTGATGCAAGTGTCCTCGCTGCTGAGATGGGGCCGCATCTCCCACAGCTCCTCCTTGGGGCAGAGGTCCTGGCTCTACCTGGGCTGCTGTTGACACCTGGATGGTGGGACAGCCCAGCTTTGGTGTGCTCTCACCCCTCTGCAGGGTTTGTCACAGTTAGCAAAGTGGCACGGAGCAGACGGCCTCACACTGGGGGTAATTTGAAGCAGGGCGTTGTAATTAAGTGGTAATGTGCCGCGAGAGTCAGTTTGTTGGCTTTGGGACTCCGTTATTCACAGAATCAAAGTATCATAGGAGTTGGAAGGGACCTCAAAAGATCATCAAGTTCCACCCCCCTGCCAAAGCAGGTTCCCTAGGACAGGTCACACAGGTCAGCATCCAAATGGGTCTTGAATATATCCAGAGAAGGAGACTCCACTGATCTCTATGGCTCTATGATCTGTCACAAGTCTGCTCTCCATCAGGTATCTTTGTGGGTTGAGGACAACCTCATGTCATTGGCCTCCAGCTGCCCCTGCCCCATAGGACAGGCACCAAGCCGGGAAGCGGTGGCTGTGATCTTGGCATCAGCTCTGTTTTACAGGCCAGGCATCTGTGCTCTCACAGTGAAAAGGGGATGCGGTGCCAGGTACCAGCTCCACAGGCAGGTTTTGTAGCCTGGGGTGCATGCAGTGACTTCACTTTGCCAACCTGCACTGTCACACGGGCTGGGGGAGAGGGACCAGGGTGGGGAGTCAAGACACAGGAATGAAGCAAGTGGTGGAGAACCACCCGCGCCGTGCCGTGACCCCCAAGCACGAGCTGAGCTCAGCCAGCCCCCCTCCAAACCTCTCTGCTTTACAAACGGGTGTGCAAAAGAAATGAAAGCATAACGCAGCTTTCCAGGAAGTTATTCTGCAGATGAACTTGCCATCTCCTTAGCTTAAGGCCTGGGTAAAGAACTAATTATTTGGACCTAAGCTTAAATCTGTTTCCACAAAGATGGATTTGTGACTCTTGCCAGCTTCCCCCTCGAGGATTGCAACCTCATTTTGTTCCTCATGAACTTCTGCTGAGGTGTAAAATAACAACAATCTCGAGAGCTAAAATCGCTGAAGGATGGATTAAATTATAATGCAATCAGTCTGAAAGACCTTCTGTCTGCAAGTCGCAGCATCAGGCTGTCCTGGGAGCGGCCTGTGCAGGATTACCCAGCCCGCGCCGGCCACTTTGTCTTCACCAGGAAACTGTGCTTCTTGGGCAAAGAGATTACATTATCAGGCATCGAGTGTGCTCCTCGGGTGCCTTGGCATCACCCTGCCTAGGCCGGGACTCGCTCTGAGCAGAGCTGGATAAACCCATGACAACAGCAATGAATATTTTGAGGTTTGCAGCTCGTTCCGGGGAAAGGATGCTTCCGACTTGTATGGACTTTAAATCACAGCTTGAGAAGCAAGCCCCATCTTGGGGCTGTTAATAAGTCTTTGCATAGGATTTGGCAGAGCAGGGCTCCAGAGCTCACCGAAACTTTGCACGATAAGCTCCTATAAATAACTGGGATGGAGCCCATGGGGTGACTCTGAGAAGTGGGGGGCATTTGGAATACCCTGGGGGCTCACAGCCCCCTCACAGCTCAGGGATCAGGAGCTGCCTAGCCATGACTGACCCTGCTGGGCCCTGCCCTGTCCCCCCGTCCCACTGAGCCCCTCACCCCGGGGGGTCCAGCACGCTGCTCCTCCACATGCCCTGTGCCACTGCATCTCACTTGTGGAGGAAGCGGCTTATTTCTGCAGCGGGGACTTGGCTGGTGGGATGCTGGACAGTGGGATGCTGGACAGTGACCTCATAGGAAACAAGTTGTTGCAGAAGCGCCAATGCAAAGAAATGTTGGGCTCCTCATGGTTCCTCATAGCTGGCTGTGAGTCCTCTTAGAGGTTTTATTCCTGTTTGGGGCAGGTTCCAGGTCTCTTTGCCATGGAGACTTTTTTTTTTTCCCCTGTATAAATTCAGTTTTTTTCTGCTCCTTGAATGAAGCCTCTGAACTGCCAAAGCTCTCCTTAGGCCCCTTATTTTTCACAAAAGGTGCAGGGGCTTAATTATCTTTCTGGCTCTGTCCATTTTAGCTGCTCCTTGTCAACAGTCTGTGAGGATCAGAAGGGGAACAGAAAAAGGGGATGTGAGAAGACCAAGGCTGCTTTTTCTTAAGCAACCCTGCTACAAAGACATCTCCTTTCTGGAGATAACCCAGTGTTGCCCATACTCAGTCTGCAAAAGAGCCTCAGCATTGTTCGGCCATGCTTATTATGCCTTGAGACAAGTGATCCCTGAGGGCCCTGGCCTGATGCACTCTTGCAGGAAGTAGGCTAGGCCTGGCCTTAGCCATTCGATTCTTCATCTGCATTTTTCCTAGGCAATGAAATGGATAGTTTCCTCTTAAAAAAAAACAAACCCTCTTCTGCCTGGGCTGAAGTCTGATGGTTTACTGCAGCCTCCCCTGAGAAGGAGGGAGCCCAGACGATGGGGACGGAGTGTCCATCTGCAGAGGGGTGGCATGGCCAGGGGCTCTCGCAGTGACTGGGCAACATTTCCCAATTATCTGGTCTCACATTTTTGGTTCTTTGCTAAGTCTGGTTCAGAAGAGTTGTTTTGTTTGGGTTTTGGTTTATTTTTGTTTGTTTGGGGGTTTTTAGGGCTGTTTTGGGCGCATTTTTGGCTGCTTTTAATTTTGTGTGTGTGTGTGTGAAGAGGTTGCTGCGCTGAAATGGTGCTTCCTGTGCAAGAATAGCAAGTCAAGCACGTTCCCTCTCCCATTGCACGTGCAGTTGTCTCCGTGGTCCTTCGGCGGCTGCAGAAGCATAAGAACAAATGGGGGCGACAAGCAGCAAACAGGAGCAGGACAAATAGGAAACGAAGATGCTCGGTGAAATATTTAGTGAACCATTTTGAGCAAGGGAAAGGTTGCTCCTCTTCCATTTATTATAAGGCTTGGAAGTGAGGTGCTGTCCGCTTGCGGAGGGCTGGATACCTGCGGAGAAGCCTGCCTTGCTTTCTGTTCACATAGTTCCTCACATTAAGGTAAGGAAGATGATAAAACCTTTTTGATCAGAGGTACTTAAATAGCAGAAGTCTCCTGTACAAGTGTGTTTTCCTGCTCTGATGTACTCGGGAGTGTGTTGGAGCCAGGGCTCGATGGCTGTGACAGTGCACAGCACATGGTGGTGACATCTGACACCTGGGACAGCCCCTCCTTGGGGGTGGGAGGTAATGCAGATTTCGTGTCAGCCTTGTCCCTGGTCCCCCAAGACGAGGCAGCCACTGCGCTGTGGCGATTGGTTGTTCTGGGATGGATGTTTGCTCTTGGCTGCATGTCTTTTACAAGGGCACAAATGTAATGTCAAAAGAAACCACTTTGATAATGTACTCAGAAGTTAAATATTTCATACAGTACTACAGTAACGTGATGTGTTGCTGCCTTGACATACTTTGCTTTTTGTCCTAGGTCTGGGCTTTGGGGCCATTTCTAGGACCGGATTCCCATGTCTTCGCCTCTCTCAGGGGTCTTGTGTGCCATTTTGGGATGGCACTGAATTTGCTAAGAAAATGCTAAGAGCAGCTCAGTCACAGTTCCTGGAAAATTGGGAACTCTGATTACAGGATTTTTTTTTTTGTTTTGAGCTATATTCGATGGTGCTATATTAAAGCAAGGCACTAGGTTCTTCTTGAGCTGCAACGTGAAAGGAGATTCACAATGATAAATGCATGGCAGCCTGTGTGCTGGTACCAGGGACCTCAGCGGGGGGACAGCTGGGGGCACAGACCAGTGAGTGTCCACATAAAGGTATATACCTATATGTCTAACTCATGTTTAGTGATACCCCGGCTGGAGGAACTGGGTGGTGAGCAGTTGCCTCAGCATCTCCATTGCAGGCGTTAGCCATGCTCTGGAGAGCTTGGCTCTAAAACAAGGTGTCTGCACGACGTAAAATATATCCGACAACTCTGAGTGACCAGCCAAGCGTTCACCTTTGACCAAATCCAAAGCATCTACTCAGCACCAACCTCACCATCCCACCAGCACATGACATCACCTCACTGGCACAAGGCATCACCAGCGCTGTCTGGTGTTAGTTTGTATTCCACCTCGTACACCTGCTTGTGGAAAGCCTGGTGGGATATGGCATGATGCCTTGCCTGTGCCCTGGAGCCTGGTGTCGGTGACGATGTCAAACTCCTGCTGTGAAGAGCTTGGCACTGTTCCTGCAGCATTCTTGCTGAGGGCTGTCCATGCTCCCGTGTTACTGGGCAGTTACATCCCAGTCGATACGGTTTTCACAGATCAGGATTAGTTATGTCACTTTTTGTACTCCAAGGTAATTCAAGGTACTTCATAAGGTAATGAGTTTAGCTACAGATAGCACAGGTTAATGGCGTGGCCATTATGTACTCAGTGATAAAGCTTCCATGGGGCCTCGGATATTATAAATCTGGTTTATTAAGAATGGAAATATTGACAGAGACACGATTCTTCCATCCGCAGCCTCCCAGGGACTTTTGACAAGCCCCTTCTGGCAGCTTCCAGCACAGAGACTAATCTCTTGGAGGAAAACTGCAAATTGGGGTGAGTGTTAACTCATGGATTTATATTTACAAATGTTTGGAGGCTAAAGTGGAGCCAGGATAAGCGTAAATCTGACTCTCCATTCCAAAGCAGGTTTGAACTACATTGAAATGATGCTAGCTGGACATGGCTGGCCCAGCTTCCCATCATTATTCTTTCAGGTCCAAGCCTGAGCATTGCGTGGGGCTGCCTGTCTCAGTTCAACAGCTGCGCCAGAGGATGATTAGCCTGTAATTTTATTATCAGTCTAAAGGTAAATTTTAAAAGGTGTAAAGAAGTGAGCACCTAATCCTTTTTTCTTGCCTTTA
This sequence comes from Zapornia atra, assembly GCA_013400835.1. Taxonomy (NCBI): domain Eukaryota; kingdom Metazoa; phylum Chordata; class Aves; order Gruiformes; family Rallidae; genus Zapornia; species Zapornia atra. Next base: position 172,095 of record VZTU01026314.1, read on the forward strand.
CCACTATGAATTGTGTGTACAAACCTCCCTGCGGTTTTACTTTGGGCTCCAGGGCAGGGCTGGTGTGTGGTTTGGAATGTGGTTTGGTGTGTGGTTTAGAGTTCATGTCCTCCAGCTCAGTGAGAACCTGGCCCCAGGGTGTGAATCCCCAATTAGCTGGGGAGGGCCAGTTTCCCTTTCACTGCAGGTGGAAATGACCCTCCCTAAAGCCAACTGGGCCACTAATTAACTTAAAACCAGTGGGTACTTGAAGCAAGGTTTCCCCTTCCAACCCTGTCATCTGAGCACAGCTCACCAAAGCCTCCAGGCGTTTCAGAAAAGGTTTGGGGTCATTTAGGTTAGGCCGGCTTAAAAACCACCTTCCGGAGGAGGTGGATAAAAGGTGTTGGCTGAGGCATCCCCTTCCTGCTGCTCTTATCTCTGTCAGGAGGGAGGTGGTTGGTGGGTGGCAGCAGTGAGGACAAACCTCCCAGCAAGCCATGGTGTTCAGAAAAAGCCCAGCAGTAGCATTAAAGTTTTATTTTTTGGCCCTGGCTGTCACATGAGGCCCTTGTCGGTGGGCGGGAGGTCTGCTAGATTGCGGCCTGGTCCTCGTGTGCCCACTGCCAGGAGACTCTGCCATTACTCATAGCCCCCCTGCCCGGCCCCCGGCACTGCCTCTCCGCTCGCAGAAAAGCATTGCAGCAACAACAACAACAAAAATATATATTTTCTCATTAAAAAAGGTGAGGAGGGGGAGGGCAAGGCGACGAGCAGGGAGATGGATTGTGCTGTGGCGCTGAGATGAGTGTGGAGAAGCTATACATTAATCATTGTGAGGAGGTGGAGTGGGGGAGAAATCCTACAGCTCTATCAGGAGAAAGCACTTGCTGGTGTGAAACGATGCTGCTGCGAAGGCCCAGGCATGCCTGCAGCCTGCTGCCTGCTTGTGGCTGGTGCATCCCTGCTGCTGGGTGGGGTATTCCTGGCTGCCAGGCTGCAGGGTGCAGGCTGGGAGTGCCTGACTTCCCCCCCCATGCTGGGAGCATCCCCTGGGCACCTGGTCTCCTCTGCTTAGCACACATGTATAACTCTCTGTGTCTTGCTAACTCCATCCCTCTGTGCGGAGCCTGCCCTGGCCAACAGGCATGTGATGTGGCGCTGCAAAGGTGAGGCACCGGGCTGTTCTTGGGGTAAGTGGTCAAAGGAGCTCCTTTTAGGTGGGAACGCAGGTCCTGCGGGTGTCCACGTGTCCTGGTGTCCCCTGTCTGTCTCACACACACCTTGGTCCTTTGCAGCACTTCCAACCCTGCTTGGGAGGGGGATTGCTGTGCCACACACCTGAATACAGGGGCTGCTTCCAACAGATTTACACAGTCGGGAATGCAGAAGGAGCCATTGCTGGGTCGAAGAGCCCTGTTAGCGCCAGTGAACGCCAAGGCTGTGATGCTCAGCTGCTCCTGCTCGCTCAGTGGCCCTCACAGTGTCACTGGCCATTGCTGAGAAAATTTTCTTTTACACGTGGAAAGAATATTCTTTTTGGACAAAAAAGAAGACTTTGGGTTCTTTTATATTTTCTTTTTTTAAAAATTTTTGAGACAAGAAGACAGCTTGACCAGTGGTTAATCGAAGTGTTTAATCTTCCCAGTGCTCCCTCTGCCCCCACCTGAGGCTGTTTTGACAATAGTGTAATAGTGCCTGCAGAGATTTTGGTTCTTTTTTGGTTTTGAGGTGGGTTTTTTTTTTGGTGTCACCTAAAACTGCTTACTGTGTGTGTTAACTCAGGTTTTGGCTAAAAGTTTGCTCTCTGTTTAGAATGATTTTGGGGAAAAAAAAACCCCAAAAACCTTCTTGGTGATGCAAAGATTTTAGTATGGAAAACAAGGACAAGTTCAATAGTTTAATTTTATTGGGAGAAAAATAATCCCTGTGTGCTTGAGGGATCTGATCTGAACCAAACTCTATTGCACAGTCTGGCATCTGCCTTTGACTTCGGAGAGAAAAAACCCACCCCAACCCAAGAGCCTATAACAATAACTGTAATAATAATTATTATTTTTAATTTTGTTACAAAAGTTGATGGATTTAGGGGAGGATGGCTGTTTCCATCAGCTTAGCAAAACTATTCACATGGTCAGAGTTAAGCACACAGCTAAATCATTTGAGGAACAAGACTTTCTGCAGGCAGATAAGAGCCTAACGACACGATGATGAGAGCCCAGACTTCCACAGATAGCAGAAACTAATATTTGTGATGCAACAGTCTTGCATTATTCAGTAGTTAAAGATAATTCTAAGAAACAGAACAGCTTGAGAATTAGCAAAACTAGCAATAAAATATTCTTAGCTGACTCCGGGGGGAAGTAAATTGCCATGTACAGGATTTGCATTCATCTTAATGTTTATTAAAAATGAGACAGTGCTGCTTCCCACGTGCTGGGCTGGAATAGCTCCATGGAGTGCTGGATCCATGCGTCCTTCCTGGGCCATGCTTGGCCCTGGGCACCTGCGGGACCTGCTGAGGCCTCTCCCTAAGTCAGGGTGGGTGTATGTGGGTTGATGATAGGATGATGGTGATAGAAACCCAACTCTCAGCTCAGGTCCTGTAAAGGGCCCCAGGATGATGAGTATGTTGGCCATCAGTGCTAATTGCTGCTCAGCCTTGCAAGCCCTCGTGCCCCTCCCAGGGCTCAAGGTGAAGTGTCAAGGGAAGAGCAACTTAAGAAGAGCAAGAAGCTGATGGCCCTAAGGGATGCACATGCAGAGAGGTGCTGCTGTACGCAGTAACTCCAACCTGGAGCAGTTTGTACATCCTTTGTTACATGCATAGTGGCATCTCCAGTCACAGCTTTGCTCCTGGATGTACTGAGAAGGTGGAGAAATGCAACGGGGAGCGGCAAGGTCAGGGTTCCTCTGCTGGCATCAGCTGGTCCAGGGTGCTCAGTCATGGCTGAGACTTCCTTGAACCATTCCTGCTCCCAGCAGCTGCTGGCTGCTCTGCTATGTTTGGCAGCTCAAGTGCGCCCTGGTACAGAGGCCGCGGGGGTTACAGCTGTGCCACCAAGACCCTGGATGTGCCAAAGCATGAAGATCTTGTGTCCCAGGAACAAAACCACCGCCCAGTTGATTTCCACCAAGAGGTTAGTGCAGCACAAACATGCCTGCCCTGAGCTGCAGGACGAGCCCGCACCACTGCATCCTCACTGCAGGAAGCAGCTGCCTGGGCTGAGGCTGAGCTGTACAGCTTGCTTTAATAAATGCAAGTTTCCCTCCCCACCCCCGTCAGACAAGTGCAGGTGCACCTGGGTTCTCCAAAATCCTCATTGACACCGGCGCAGCCAGGTTTGCCAGCTTGCTGCAAGGGTGAGGCTGCCATTAGCAGTGACTGAGCTGGGGTGTGCACGTGGGGAAGGAAAGTGGAATAAAAAAATTAAAAATTATTAAAAAAAAAAAAAAAGCGAATGAGACTATTCAAAAGGGGGACTTTATTTTTATTACACTGGAGCCAGGCGTCAGTGCGCCAGTTCAGCTTTGATACACAATAAATCAGCAAAGCTGTTACTCAGTTTGGAAACCAAGATTGCAGTGGCACTAAAAACACATTGAAAACATTTACTTTCTTTTCATTTTTACCTTTTTTTCTTTTTTTTTTTTTCCCTCTTTTGTTTTTGGTACAAAAATGGTACAAACAACAATACAAAATATTTGTGCTGTTGACGGTTACAAAATAAGGTTTCTGAACTGGGTTAACGGACGCAAACTGCTTTTTGCGCTTCAGCGTGAATACAGCAGAACAGCAGAAGTCTTCCTTGAGAACAACCACAGTCATGCGGGCTGCTACACAGCTTCTCCATCGTAAAAGGAAACATGCAAAATCATAAAGAAAAGAAAGTGCTCCTTTTTTACATCTATAGGTTATTGTTGGTGTGGGGTTTTTCCCCCCTATTTGATTTGTAGCTTCACGCACTAACTACATTATGTACACATTGTACGAGCAATTGTCTATGGGGTTGGTGTGCACTGGAGAGAACTTTTATTTTCCCCATGGAACTGAGTTAACTTTGTGTGGGAGACACCTATGTTGTCTAGCTGCTGTCTTAAACATACGCATTCGTTGCTATACGGCATCCCCCCCCCCAACATTTTTTTCACACTTACAATGAAGAGCTCCAAAAGACATCACAAATAAAAGTCCCGTATTTTACCTTAATATGTTTTTTTGAGACTAAATGAAGTTGCAATCTTGGCACATTGTGTTGCACAGACCCTGCACTGACCATTTACCACTCGCCAATGCCCAAACGTCTACCCTTTGCGAAGCAGTTGCAGGTGATACAGCCAGCCTTCATGTCCCACTGGATTCAGACCCGACTACCCCTAAACCCCCCCTCAAAGAGGCCCAAAGCGGCTCGGTTGCAGGGATGCGAACTCCCCATCACCTTACAGACACCAATGGCGTCCCCTGGTCCAACAGAAAAGGAAAAAAATAAAAACAAAATGAAGATGTGAAACCAGAAGCAGAACTGTGACCAGCACATTGCCACCCAGAACAGCCTTGGCTGGTTACTCGCATTAATTACCTGCATCTCTGTGACTGATCTCCCCATCCTCATTTACAGGCTATGTAATGAACAGGCGGGGCGGCACCTGAACCAGGATGGCCATGGGCACAGCAGTGACTTTGGTCTTGCACAGTCCCTGGCCTGGGGATGTGCAGCCTTCACTCCTGGGAGTGGGGGCCACAGGAGGTGCTCAGTGTGCTGCAATGCCCTGCAGCTCGTCTTCCCCGTCCCTCTCGTCGTCAGTGCTGAGCGCTGAGGTGGTTTCTCCTGGCAAGGGTATGGGAGTAGCGGGGTGTGAGACTGGTGTTTTGGGGATGGGCTCCCCTCCACCTGCCTGAAAATGAGTCCTTCCCCACTGCTTCATGCGTGCAGAGTGGGGCTTGGATGGGTGGGCACCACTTCTTTAATCAGAACGTAATCCTGGCAGGGATGCTGGTCTCAGTGCAGTAACCCTTTCTGTGGCACGTAAGAAAAACCCCAGTGACTGAGTTCAGCCAACGTTGCTGTTCCCCTGCAAAGCTCCTTGAAGCCACTGTCACCACCAGCTGCCAACAATATCACTATGTCATGTCCACGAGGGTCCAAGCAGGGGGACAGCAACAGCACATGCCCATTTCCCACAGGATCCTTGGATTAATTTGAGGTTTCTTAGCTGGGTTACAAACCATGTATAGTATCAACAAGCACAAAGGTTTACAGAGTGATGTACTGTCCCTGTCCGATGTGCTCCTCGCTTACCTCTGCCCATCCCACTGTGAGAGAAGGGGCTGGATGCTGCTGCTACTTGTGGGGCTGTAAAGCTGAGCTGTGGAGGATGCAAGGGGGAGGAGGAGGAGGGAGAGGAGAAGGAGGTCCTGCAGCAGGACACTGAGCAGAACTAGGTCAAAAGACAATAAACTGGTTGGTTTGATTTATAGGCTTGTGGGGCTGGAATGGCTGGACTGCAAATGCTGCAGAAAAAATATCCGCTGATTGCAAAAAAGTCTCGGATGGAAACAGGTTGGTTTATTTTTAATCACTCAGTTTTGTTTGACTTAGGTTGCATAAACGTTTTTAAAACCCTGAAATGTTTAGACAAGCTGAAGTCTGACAGCGTCTCCTTCATGGCCAAGTCAGATGCAGCTCCTGTTCACCGCACTGCCCATCCCGTGCATGGCAGCGGGGCAATGCTCACTGCTGACCTGCCCCTACAGCCTCGGGCCCAGCCCCACAGCAGCATCCCACAGCGCTGCCATCCCCAAAATCCATCACCCTGGGCAAAGCCATGGCAGACATCAAGCACCAAGCATCCCAGAGAGAGGATTTAGCTCCTGCTTTTGGATAAGTGGTGCCAGGTAGGTGGCACGGCAGGGTTTACAGCAGAGACCCAGCTCACTGGCATCATGGGATCCGCACGAGCATCCCAGAAGCTGCGCGAAGCTGGTGGGCAGTGGCAGCAGCCCAACGGACAGAGAACCATCAGCATTGCCCCGGCCCTTGATCCGCATCCTTCTCCTGCATCGATGATGAGGTTACGGTGACGGACACAAAACACTGACGGGTAGTCATCAGCAAGGAACACCAAGTGCGTTTTTATTATTCACCACTTCTGCTGTGACCCGGCAGCTTCTGCAGAGGTGCAAAGCCCAGCTGGTGAAACACCCCAAAAGAAAAGAGGAAGAATGGAGACTGCCTGTGAGTGAAAAGCAGAGGCTGCAGGGCAATGCCTGCCCTGTGTTGGGTGGCTGGAGGAGAGGGGCTGCACGGTGTGCTGGAGGGTGACCAGGAGGAGGTGGACAGTACGTGACAGAAGTAAAATAAGACTTTCATAGTGGTCACACAAGACAACCGAGTTCCCAACCACAGCACAGAAATTTGGAAAGGCATTGGGTGCCGGCAGTTTGCCAGACACAGCGCTTCATCCGGGTGCCTGTGGAGCAGCATCGTCGCCCCGTTGCTGCCATCGGAGCTGTCCCTCTCCCGAGGTGCAAGCTATCGCCTCCTGGTTTCCTCAAGAAACTTGGGTGAGAGAGTGCATTCGCTCTCCGAGCCATGAAGGGACAAACTGAACGAGACAAGACCGAAAGATCGCATCCGTGGTGGTTAATAACATACCGGTAACACTGGAGACCCCTCGGGCAGACTTTTACCACATTCCACTTCATACAAGACACATTTCAAATGCTCATTAATTTACAGAAATTGCATTTTATAGAAAATATGATACAATGAAATATAAAATGCACTAGGAGCATTTCAAAAATCTATAGAGACGATCTTGCAGCCTAGTATACCCTCTGAAACGATGTCCACTCATCACCGCAAGCTCTCGTCCTCTCATTCTCCCGCTCGCTCGGTGCACGCGCTCGCTCCCCCCGCCCCCCCCTTTAACTCTTAGCATTCAACTTGAGAATTAATTGAGATATCAAAAAAGTGCGATTATCCCCTGGATAATCACCTTCCAATACTGTGCACATTCTTGGATTTAAATGAAAATATATCTAAGCACTTTTACAAGTTGTAGCGAACCCACTGCAAAATCGTCTGCAGAATATAAAACACAGGTAATCCAAGATTTCATAGCACATTAATTAAGTGGCTCATAATCCATTAAATGTGGTTTATATTACACATCCATGCAGTCTAAATCATTTTACAAACATTAGACATAAACCCACTAGTCCAAATCAGTAAAGGAAAAATGTAATAAAAAAAGCTAATAACTATTTGTTATTGGTTAAACTGACCCTACATATAAACTAGGTAGTATGCTACCATTGATAATACTGATGTTCCATTACACCTGGATGCTGCAAAACCTCTTGCTTACTTGGCACCGCCTACCCAGCCAATAGGAAGGACACGCGTTAGCTGAGTTACGCGCTGGTGTTGAGCTTTGGCTCCTAATGCTCCCAGGCGTTTGCGTTGCGCTAGGCTAACTTCATACTTACGGACGGCCAAAGTGCTGACGAACTCACTCTTCCTGCCCTCAGCACTGCCCCGGGCCTTGTGCGGAGCCGCTACACAACCCCCTGCCTTACGCGAGGATCATCATCAGCTTTCGTGCTAGCGGGCATCCTCAGAGCCGCGGGACGCCACCACTTAACCCAGTGGGTACTGACATCACTCAAGAGGTTGTGGGAGCCGAGACACGCCGATAGCATAAAAACAAACAAATGGGCCTTTGGTCATTTCACCATTTACTTTGTAGGGTTTAGGCAAGGGCTGTCGGAGATTTCTGTGGCAATAACCAAAGGCTTTATCAATGCTATAGTTCTACGCAGCTACATCGAGTGTGACCAGGGGACAGCAGAGCCCCCAGTCAGTATTTTGCATCTGATAACACTGAATTATATACAACATGATGACTAGCTCACCACCTGCTGAGGCTTAAAGATGGCTGTTAAGATTTCGACTCAAAACATCCTCCTTCCCCCCCCTTCGCCACCCCAACCC
>VZTU01026314.1:180114-374255 GCA_013400835.1 Zapornia atra
AAAAAGAAACAATCTCCACAGTTCCTTTTTGTTAACTCCTTCCCAGCTAGAACTAGCTTAGGGTCACAGGGAGTGCTGCCCAGGATGGTTGTATGTTTGTTTTCATCACTCCTGAGATTGAAGGGAATCTGATACATGCACCAAAAGGCACTTTCAAATATATATATATATATTTTAAAAACAGTGCTTCTGTTCTAAGAAATTCAAGTTAAGACAGAGTGCCTTTCACTCTCTTTAGTCATAAAGCAGATAAACGAGCAATATCCCAGCTGACATTAAAAAAACCCGAACCAAAACAGCAAAAAGAAATAAACCTGCAGCAGAGACAAGTGTTCATGCGAGACAGCTCAACAGTCTAAAAAAATAAAATAAAATAAAAATAAAAAAATTGGAAAGGGAAAAAAAGGAAAAAAAAAAAAGAAAAGAAACCTCCTATGTCACCACTAAAAATAACAATACAGTCAGCAGGGGATATTAATTAAAAAAGCTGCCACATCTGTACAGTTCCTGCTTCTGCATCGGCTCTTTTTGTTAATGTTGTCGTCTGTGGGTTTGTTGGTTTTGTTTTCTAAATTGGTTTTTTTTCCTCTCTTCATCTTTTTTTTTTTAATTTTTTTTTGTTTTTTTGTTTTTTAAATAACGTGAGGTCAGTTTAATCTTCCTCGCCTCCCCCATACATGTCCGCCAGTTTCTTGAACCTGGGCCCCCAGTCGTTAAGGTAGTCGTAGTCCTGGTCCCCGGAGCTGGAGGAATTGAGGGAGCTGACGGAGCCGGCGGTGGAGCCGCTGCCCTCATAGTCGAAGACCAGCAGGGAATCATAGGGGGGGGCTGTGGGGTCGTTGTCTGCTGCACGTAGACCCTTGAGGGGGGCAAACACAGTGCGTTAGTACCGGCCATGGGGTTTTATGGTGATGGTGCTAAGGAACGGTGTTTGGGTGAGGGTCTGGGCTGGTGGGATGCTTGGGATGCTGCAGCAAAGCTAAACAGGAATGATGTCCGGCTAAACAAGAATGGGAAGGAACTCAGTGTCCCAGGGCTGCCCCCCACCCGGAGGACCCCCCAGCAGAGAACTCATTAACTCCCAGTGCCTCTGCAGAGCCGGACAGAGCAGGAGGGGAGTTATTTCCCAGGATCCAGCTCTGGGTCTGGAAAGCTCTTAGTTCTGGACAGCGTGTCTTTTCTAGGGTTTCCAGAGAGATTTCCAGCTTGGCTGATGAAGGAGCAAACAGAATCCTTCACCCTTCCTCTCCTACCAGTACCCACTGCTTTAATTGTGATGATTTTGATTCCTTTATGAATAAATAAATAAATAAATAAAACCACTCCCAGCAAAATTCTGCGATCAGGAGAGACCTGGGGTGTGAGATCCCAGCCAGAGGGTTGGGAAGCTGCTCCTACTCACTGCCTTTTGGGCAGCAGTGCAGGCAGGCTGTGGAAATAGCGTTGGGATATGGAGAAAACGAATTGCTTTGCTGCAGCCCAGTGTCAGGACAAGCCCAGCAGAACAGACCTGTGATAAAGCAAAGCGTTCTCTGCTCCACACCATGAGAAACCCTGGTCTTGGCGTGGGGACACGGAACAGGTTTTACTGCAGTGAGCAGCAGCCAGAGCATGGAGCCTCCACACGCACGGCTCTGTGCAAATGTGTGTGAGAAGGATGGGCAGGGACAAAAGAAGAAGGGATTTTAACCATGAAAATAAGAAAAAAAGCACAGCAGGAAATGGGTATAATAATAGAATTAAATCGCTGGAACATTTATTGTTCTGACTTAGGAAATGGATGGTGTGTTTTGTCTTGGAGGAAATAATGCATTGATCGGTTCGTAACCGCTCAATCACTCAAAACTAAAAATGAGATAAGAAATACTAAATGGAAAGATATTTGTACAAGCAGATAAAGGAGCAGTAATCTAACATAAAATAAAGCAAGCCTCTCTGATCTGGGTTGAATCTCTCTGTTCTGCAAACTCTTTGAGGTTTTAGACCAAACAGAGCTTACTAGAAAGGCAGAGGCTGATGAAATAATTACAAGTCCAGGAGGCACAACTGGCAGAAGGCAGCCCAGGCAGCTGCCTTTCCCTGTCTCCCCACCAGGACCACACTCCTCTCTCCACATCCAGACAACGATTTTACCGACAGCAACTGTGATATTCATAGTAATCCAAGGGAGAGAAGGATCAGGATACCCTGCCTGGATGCTGAAAAGCATGGTGTTTGCAATGTCCACAGAAATCACAGGCTTTTTGTTTGCACTTTGGCTTTTTAGCAGTCTTGGTGCCTCCTCTAGGCCAAGTCCTGCATGCTTTGCTCATGCCAATCACTCCCCTGGCTTACATAAGCCTTTTTGTGTGAGTAATAGCATCACCTGGTCCATGCACCCAGGGAAATGTTGTATGCCCAATGGCAGTTGCCTGCTCAAGCTTTTAAGATGTGACACAGGACACCCTACAGAACATACCTCATTAATAAAGTCACCAATATCCCCTGGATGTGGGATTACTGGTCTTATGGGGTACTGCGGTTCAGCACCAATAGGTCTTTCATCCACTCTTCTGACTCCAGGTGTCTTGTTCAGCACGTGATCCATGGTCTCTGGCTGCTGGAGCTGGCTTAAATCATAATCCTGTGACAAACAGAAAGGCACTGAGGGAAACCAAGAGGTTTTCATTCTACTCACCCAACATAGGAACAAGTTGAGGGCTCTAATCCTATTTCAGCCTAAATTCAATGGCAAATCTTATCGTGTGTATGCAGCACCTCTAACTATCCAAATGATGGGTGAACCTGACCTCAGAAGACCTTCTCTTAAAACTTAAGTTAAATAAAAAAATTGAAATACTTTCTGAATATTTTACACGGTGTCTAAATCTTTGGGATAAAAATTGGCTTTTGTTTACGAGTGTGCGGGCATATGTATGACTGTCTGATGAAATACATAATGTAATGCCTGTTGGTCGACATTACCCCAATTACTTTTGTACAGAAGTAGGAACATTAAAATGTGTATTGCATTTATGCATGTTGGCCTTTTGAGGTAATTATGTTCTTTCTGCTTGTGAAAAATCCCAACAGAATAGGTTTCTATCAAGGAATAAGAACCAGGTAATATTTCATTAAAAATGTATTCACGTAGGTAATGGTGTTTTGCTGCTCTTCCTTTGCTGTTATTTTTGACGAATCCTCTCTAAAATATTTAAGCCTACAGTGTAGTTGCCTGAAACCAGATACTTCAGCTGGTTGGATGCTTGCAACAGTACTTTGTTCTACCAGTAAAACTATCCTCGTGCTCAGACTGGGATGATGGAATCTCCAAGAGCAATAATTATAAATAATTTGCAAGGATTTTTACATTGAATAAGGACTTCTTCAGTTTTGGGGGAAATCCCTGCCCTGGTTCCTTGTACTGGAGCTTGCCTTTGGGTGGTTCTGGGACCTCCATGGCAGGACACGCTGCCATGGTTTCCTCTGCTCCTTAACTACCAGCTTCAACCACTGACCTTATTAGGATGCATCGACACCAACCATGAACGCAGCAGCCTCTGCACAGACCCATGAACCATGTGGTCCATTTAAGCCAGAGTAATCACAAAATCACAGAATTGTAGGCGTTAGAAGGGACCTCCAGAGACCATCGGGTCCAACCCCCCTGCCAAAACAGGGTCCCTAGGACAGGTGGCACAGATCGGTGTCCAGATGGGGCTGGAATATCTCCAGAGAAGGAGACTCCACACCGCCCTGTGCAGCTTGTACCAGGGCTCACTCACCATCACTGGGAAGAAGTTCTTCTTCATATTGGTGTGGAACTTCCTGCGCTCCAACGTGAGGCCATTGCCCCTTGTCCTGTCCCCACAGACATTGAGAAGAGGCTGGCCATTTCCCCCCTGTGTCCCACACTTCAGATATTTATAACTATTGATCAGATCCCCTCTCAGGCTTCTTTTCCCAAAGCTAAACAGCCCCAGTTTGTTCAGCCTTTCCTTATAGGGGTGATGCTCCAGTCCTTTAATCATCTTCATAGCCTCCGCTGGACTTTCTCCAGGAGATCCCTGTCTTTTGTATAGCAGGGAGCCCAAAACGACACAATACTCCAGGTGGGGCCTGACCAGGGCAGAGCAGAGGGGAAGGATAACCTCCTTTGACCTGCTGGTCACTCTCCTTTTAATGCACCCCAGTAAAAGCCATTATATGATGCAGAGTCAAGTAATTTACATATCTGAGACTGTCATGGGCTCTTTACTTGTGTTAGGTAGAGATAAAACCTAAACAGCAGCATCCAAACGCTGCTGTTTTAGCCAAGGAAATAGATGTGTAGCTGAGGGACAGCACATCCCAGGAGTGCAGGCCAGGGAAGTTTTCACACAAGATCAGCATCGGTGTCTGTAAGAAGCAGCCACTTCAGGAAAGCTGACGCATTGAGGCAGGCTGTGGCTTAGGGCTCTGTCACCAAGCAAGGCTTTGCCACTGCACACTCTGCGGTGGAAAAGCAAATCCCCAAATGTATTCAGACATGTCTCACAAACCATGTCCAGATATTAAAAGAAATTAAAAGCACATTAGAGACGATTAAGCCAATACAGGGAAAGCCCCTAGAAGCTCCAGGCTCAAGCACACTGAGGGAGTGCCTGCAGCCCTGGGTCTGGGGGAGGCTGGTAGCTGCTAGCTGGTTTGAGTGAGATCTCTGACAGTGAACAGGAAAACACATGATTTGCATGACCAAATTAGCAGAAATATTGTTTGAACACGAGCATCAGAAGATTGATGGACAGTCCCTCCCCAGGACACTGGCTGGGGGGCAGCAGAATCTGGGCAGCACCGGGCTCTCCCTGCATGGTCGTGTTGGGAGCGTCCCAGTTGGGGAGCATCCCAGTGACACGCTGGACCTCATCTGGCTCTCGCTGATGCCCACGGCACGCTGTGGAAGACAATAAAGCCTTCTGGGCATAAAAAAGGGCAAATGCAACCATGAAAATAATGTGGCTTCGGCCTTTTTGAGAATACAGATTGCACAGCTGCTCCTTGGCCATGACCCGCGGGCTCTTCTCACCTGGTCTTCTTCTCCACCTCCCTCTTCATCATACTTCAGAATATTGTCCCTGACGTCATCCTCGGGGTCGATCAGGAGCTGCTTGGTGTGGCGTTCCTTCTCCCGACGTTTCATCCACACCACGAACAGCAGAACCATGGCTGGAAGGGAGAAGCAGTGGGGTGAGCCTGGATCTCACACAGCATGAGGCCATGCTGTGTGTGTCAGAGCGTGGTGGCACATCTTGACGTCTCACCTGCCCTCCTCTGCTACGGAGAGCCTCTCTGGCTGCTGCTGAGAGGAATAAAAATTTATCCTATTGCATGTTCTAATTTATAAGGGAGAGATCAGTGAGAGCTGTAAATACTGTGACAGGCCTCCACTACAAACATTTCTTTGAGATCCATCACAAATGCTGATTGAGCTGATGTTTATCAGAAGTCAAACACACAATCAAAGGAAAAGCAAACAGAAAGTGTGAAAACTGACGCTTTTGGAAAATATTTGATCTAAATGCTGAATTTTCAGGATTAGATTTCCACCTTTGTTTTATTCAGGGGCATAAAGTAGAAGTGGAGGGAAGAGAGCTGCAGAGGTGCTGGGAAGCAAACAGGTACCGATGACCAGCACCTCTGCACCAGCGGCTGTTCCACCAGCGTGGCATGATGATGCTCATTGGGGGTCCCCAGCCCTGTCCATGGTGGTCACTTTGCTGCAGCATGCCATGCAAAACTGGTTTGGGGAGGGCTGGTACTACTGGGTTGGGTAACCTGATTTGGGCTCACTTATGCTCTTTGAGTGAAGGAGTCTTTCTAGACTTCCGAGATCAGCCAGGGCAATAGCACACATGTTTGGCTATCAGCTTGCAAAGCAGATCTAACATCACGTGAAATCCTTTCAGAGAGCAGGGCTTGCTTTGCAGAACAAGGGAAAGCAAATCTGGTAGCACACAGCCAACCTCCTCAGGCACCAGCATTTACTTGCCAAGGCCTGGCTAATCTTTCTTAGTACGTAACAGAGAGGGATGAATAGCTCTTGAATCATGAGAAATTTTCCCCCAGTTAAACAACTGGACCCAAAGGGAACACTGGCTCCCTACTCCACGACCTCATCCTTCAAAGGGCCACCCACATCGCAGAGCCTGTGTGCTCCCTGTGACTTACTGCATGGAAGTTGATCTGGGAACTTCAGCCTCCATTAACATAAGTCAACCAGACCATGTCTTCTTCAAGAACCTGTTAATATGTTATTTTTCATTCTTGTACTCAGTAGTTGCAAATAATGTCATCAAAAATGAAATGAAGCCTGGGCAGGTGATGCAGTTTCACCTCCCGGTGTCTGCTTCCCACTCTGTTCTCCACACAAGCCACACACGAGGCTGTGACAGTGGCAATCTGCAGGAGAAGGGAGAGATGGATAGACAGTGGAGGTGGGAACCTGTGGTTGAGGTTCCTTTCACTTCCATCAACCCCTGGCTGTGCCAAAACAATGCAGCCAACACAAGTGGACCCAGGTGGGACAGCCAAACTCTGTGGGTTTTAGCTGCGTAAGGAGAAAGAGCAACCAGGTTTTCTTTCCCTTTGCCTCTTCACGGAGCCTTGGTCTTGCTTCACCAAGGGCAAGGATGGAGAAGACACCAGACCCTGGGACCATGGATGGGCAGCCCAGCTCAGAGCCCCACTGCGTGGGGAGGTGGTTTGGAGGATTAGAGTTTTTCCTCCCAGCACCAAAGTATTTCTACCCCACAGGAATTCAGCGAAGTGAGCAGAAGAGGACCGGACAGCTAATTACTGCCATTGTGTGCCAATTGGCTGCCATCCCTGCCTGCCAGCTAACAGAATTGTTTTCAGATAGTTCAGCATTTCTTTAATGCTTATCCCAGATCTATTCAAGAGAGAGAAAAAAGAAAAGGGAAGAAAATGTAACTCTTATCTTCGATAGAAAACCTCAGCTATTTAGTAGACTATTGAAGTCCTTTTCTCCTTCTTCCTTTTCAAGTCTCTCACAACAAGATACCTGCCTAGTCCACAAAGACAATATTATAATGGTTACCAGGGTTTATCTTTTTCTTTCCTTTTTTTTTTTTTTAAATGCTACTTTTTCCGTGCACTTGTGGAAAAAACTGTGCCATTAACGCCTTTCCAGCTACCTTGGAAAAAAAAAAGACCTTCAAAGTGTCAATAGCCGATGTAGTGCACTCTCCTTCCTTTTATTCACTCTACAAAATGGGAAGTGCTATTACTGCTGTTAGACCCATTTTCACTCTGCATGTAGTTTTCCTTGAAATCTATTGTCTTCACCCTTCACAATTTTTTATTGCATTGCTCTTCTAAATGTGTTATTCGAGCAGCTAATACATCAGGTATCAGGAAGAAGAAAAAACCCCACCCTTTGAGCGAAGGTAAAGCCAGAAACTTCCTTCACCTGAGCAACCTCAGATCTGTCCCCTTGCTGCTTCTTCCTTTTAAAGCCATCAAACTTTGACCTGCTGACTCTAAAATGGACAAATAGCATAAAAACCCCCACATCTGCCTTTTTCTGTGCTATTGTTCAGAGGTCACAATATAAAACAGAGAGAGGAGAGGCAAAACACTGGAAGGATGTAACTGGAAAACTGCTCATCGCAAATTACATTTTTCATCTCTGATACAGTGCTTTGCAGCTCTTGAAGATAAAAAAACCCCGTCAATTAGAATTACAATGAATGTAAAAATAAGCTTTTGTAATAAACCCCATAATTTAAAATGGGATAATGTGTCTGAAAATGAAAAGAGGAATCTCTTAAATCAAATGTCCTTCAGCTGAAGTTAATTTCAGTCAATAGGATTTTCAACTGTTTAAATCGCATTTTAGCACTGGATTTATGGTAGAGCAGCTGAAAGAAGTCCTGTGCTTTAGCACCTCTGTGGCTCCCTGTGCAAACTCTCAGCCCACCGGCAGTGTCACGGCTGCACGGCCCAGCGTATGGAGCGTGGCAGGGCTGACAAACACCATGGCTTCTCCTGGGGGTTGCTGTGCTTGCAGCAAACGCCCTTGCTGAAGGGAGCAGCCTAAA
This sequence comes from Zapornia atra, assembly GCA_013400835.1. NCBI lineage: Eukaryota > Metazoa > Chordata > Aves > Gruiformes > Rallidae > Zapornia > Zapornia atra. The sequence continues at coordinate 188,193 of VZTU01026314.1, forward strand.
TCATTCTGCTGTTGGGACCCCACATCCAATGAAGGATGGAAGCTCTGCATCGTGGCTCAGCACAGGGATGTTCCACTCGCTCAGATGGGCTGGAGGAGAAGCAGGGACTGCACGGCCACTAACACCCCGTTTTCCTGCTTGATATCCAGACTGATACGGTAAATCAATTATACAACAATATATTCCCATCGCTGGCCCAGGAGGGTGGATGTTTGCCCAGAGATGACCCATTCTCTTAATGTACCATATCATATCCCCATTAGATGACATTTGGAGCATACGTCGCTCTGTCTGCTCTCTGTTTAAACACACTGGGGGTAAATATTAAATGTGATTTAGCACCATAACTCCCATTAGCTTTAATGGGAGTCCCATGGCTTCATCCTGTGTTTCTTGATAGATATTTACCTCATTGTTCATTTCAGTGCTCGTTTTTATCTATTCCTACTGTGCCAACTCCTGCTTGACGTTATAATGATACCATTTTTATTTTTAAGTGTGCACACACATGGTTATGGGTAATGTTCATGAAAGCTTGGGACTTGGAGCATTTCAGGGCATAAGGGATGGCTTTGCCCTGAGCAATGGGATGGGCAGCCCTTCTCTGCAGTGCACCCCCAGCCTTCCAGTGCTCCTGACAAACTGGGGATCCTTCTTCTAAAAACACTCACAGTCCATCATGATCTTCCAATCTGTTGTCATTTTACAAGCAGTGGGCATAACCATTATTCTTCTTTTCCTCTGAACAACCAGAGAACTACAGCCATGCCCTGGCTCTGCCAGGGACTAGCCAGACTCTCATAACCAGTTGATCTGGTACTGGGAACCAGTACACCCACAGCCAGCCAGGTACCTGAGAGCTATGGGGGAGTCTGCCACAGGATGTTGGACAAGTCCTTCAACTTTTTCCTGCAAAATAGGCAAAATCCCATCACACTCACTACCTACAAGACTTTGTCAGGTGTAATGATGTTTGTAAAGCTACTGGAAATATGGGAAAGAAAAGCCCGGAGCACACAGAGTGCTCTAGCTTGTTTTGCTGACACTGCAGAGAAGGAGGTTTGAATGCTGATGTGCAAACCACCCCCTGCAGCCCAAACCCCAGGGCGCTGTCCTCAGCATGGAGCTTGCACTGCTCTTGAAAAATACCACATATAAAAATGGGACAACAGGGAACAGGATGAGAAACATGATGTCTCCTAGAAGCGCCATCCCCCTGTGGTACTTACTTAGCAAAATGATGATGCAGATCAAGATAGCGATGATGGCACCCGTGCCCAGCCCCGCCGCGGCCACCGCCCCGATGGTGGTGCAGTCGCCGTTCTCGTCGCACGGGCACACCTTCACTTTGATGACAGACGTGTTGTACAATGGGGGGTTTCCTGAGTCCGTCACCACGATCGGCACATCGTACACACCCGCTTCCAGGTACATGATTCGTAAACTAAGCTGGGCGTAATCGCCTGGGGAGACCAAGACAGACAGGGATGACAGACAATCTGGTAGAGCCTTGCGGCCACACTTGTACAGGCAGTGCTCTTCTGCCAGAGCAGCCTACCTGGTCCCAAGGAAAAGGCTGCCAGCAACACACCTGGGCAGGACAGCTTCATCCTTCTGTCCTAACAGTTTGGTCAACAAGCAGCCTGTGTTTGCAAAATACTATGCTTACACCGCTGCACTAACCCACCTCGATGCCGCTTGCAAATCCAGCTGCATATGTTTAAAATGGCATGAAATGCAAATACCTAAAGTGTGAATGATGCTCCCCAGCACACTGTGCAGCTCTCTGCTTGCCCAGCAGCCACCCACCTCGGGACTTTTGGGAAGCTCATCGTCTGTTGATGACACGCTTGGCCCTTGTGTTCCCTCCCATCGTGATACAGGGGCTGTGGGACTGAGCCCCGAGTGGCAAGGACACAAGCAGTTATCCCTGGGCTGGCAGAGGGTGCCAGACCTCAGCGAGAGGGACCAGCTTTGAAGCCAAAACCAGCCCTCAGGCTTGATGGTATTTTCCATCCTCTGCTGAAACTACCAATAAGAGGAGCAATTAGGGCCATTTGTGGTTGCAGGCCGCAATATAAAAATCCTTCACATACTGGTAATCTTCACACTTACCTAGCCTTCCTGGTTCCATGGTAAATTAAAAGGCTGCCTTTATGCAATTATGGTCAGAGAAATGAACATTGATCCTGATTGTGGCTTATGACAATTACACTGGAACATAAGGAAGACTGATAATAGCTTTTTTCCCCTTGGCCATTATGGATGATTTATACTCTGTTCACTACTGATAACTGTTCATAATTATGAACTGCATTAAAAAAAGCCAAGTGCCAAGGCTCTTAGAGTTATGCTGCAGGTCTGATACAAATCATTTCTGATTAAATATCTTGTCTATAATGTCAGCCGTAATGTGCTTTAAAAAATAAAAATCAGATAAAAAAGTAGGAAAGTTTGGAAGTTTGAAACGACACGTGGCCTCATTAGTGAATCAGAGTCCAAATGTCCTCAGGATTGCCTGCCCCATTTACCATTCAGCCGCGTTATGGTCCAGTTCTTCCTCACCGCAGATGGCACACTTGGCAGCTCGAAGACAAAGGGCCCAACGTTTGGATCGATGTCAGCATCTGCGGCTGTTATGTTGATGACATTCAGGTTTGGCTTTTCACAGATCTGTGCCTCCTTTGGCAGGAGCTCAGGAGCGTTATCGTTGATGTCGATTAGGTAGATCTGCAGAGTGCCAGTGCCGCTTGCAGGGGGTATACCTGTACCAGAGAGACAGATCCGAACATGGACCGATGGCCATCACTGGAGGAGCAGCAGGAATGACAACACTGTGGACCAGCCCCCCTCTCTGCCTTCCAGTTCCAATAAACCAGGATTTTCACCCTCCCTCCTTGGACCTTATTAGGGACATACTGCACTTTCATGGTCCCCTGCTTTAAAAGGTATTATTAAAACTTCCCCAAGCCTCCTAATGTGGATGTTTTTTTGCTCCTGCAGAGCACGGAGGTTGAGTTCTGCAGATTTGTAGCCTACAGCAATGTCCTTAGTCAAACTCTAAAAATACAAGGAGGTGATGGCAGGCTGCTAGTGCAAATTTTGGTAACGGCTGTTTTGAAGAGGAAAAACCATTAGACAGAGAGCTACCAAGAGGAAGAGGAGGGCTTAGAGGGGGGAAAAAAGTTCTGTAATCCATTGGTCACCATATACTGTAGTACCTGCTAGCCAGATTTTAGATTTGCAGGCTATCACGCTGCTTCAAAGGAAGCCCAACTCTCCAGCCCATCCCACAGTCAGCCGTGGCTTTAGTGGTGAAAGGTCCTTGCTCAAAGCCTGTGGTATGAGCTGACCACCACCAAACTCGCTGAGTGATGCTACTAACCCATGGCAGCAACAGTAGGTCCCATTATACCACTGTTCACCCTCCGTCCCAACCAGCAGGGATGCCGCAGCACAGCAGTCTGTGTCCTCCAGTCCCTTACTGACAAAGAGCCACATTTGTCTGACTAATGACCACTCGCACAAAGAAATACCTGTTCTGGTAAGAGAGAACAGCCTTCCCAGGAACAGTGCAGCATTTTTAGCTTCTCTCCCCACACATCTATCTGGCAGCTTCTTCTTCTGCGTTGCTTCAGCAACTCTTTTTGTATTTTCAGCCTTGGCTCTTCCTCCCAGGGCTGGATACAAAGCTTCACCAATGACTTCCCCACTAGACTTTCAAATGTTGCTTCTGCTTCCACAGGCATCCCTTTCTACCCTCCTTTCTCATTTCTGTTCCATTTTTCAAGGGAGCCTTGGAAACTCTGAAGGAGCCCTGAAAAATCCTTCTTTCATGGTTCCTACATAAGCTCTTCAATCACTGATCTTACCCTTTCATCTAGTAAGCAAGGGGTAGGTCTCCCTCTAAAACAATGTCTTTGATCAACCTTGAAAGCTTCTGGACAGACAGGGTACTGGGGATGAACATGAAAACTGGCTTTCAGGACCAAGTGATTTCACTGTTTTCACAACCTGTGTTTCACAGTATCTTCTGGGACAAATACAAGGCCCATGCTCCCACCTCTCATGCAGAGGGAACCTAAACTAGTGGTCTGAGAGGCACTAACTGGCATGTGGCTGAAATAACCTGCAACTGCTGCAGAGGCAAACACAGCCTTGTATGGCTACTGGGTATTGCTGGGCTCTGGCTCTGGGTATTTTTGGTTCTTTCAGCTCTTGAGTGCAGGTCTGGGGCAGTCTCAGGAGAAATGCAAATTGAACACTTTTAAGCATCCAAGTAGTACAAACCATGGAACATTTCAAGTTATTTCAGCTGTCTTATTTGGATAGAGCAAGGACATGGATAGACCAGGTACTGATGTACTACAAAGGATCCTCGGACTTCACAGTCAAGAGATGAAGACTATCATAGCACCACTGACTCCAGTGGAGAAGTTGGTCCACTCCCTGAAATTTAAGATTGAAATACTATTTCAATAGCAAGAGGAACATACAACTGCTACATCTATATTTGACTGTCACATTTCCCCTGGCTGCCTTTTTCACAGTGCCCTCACACCGCAGCCAAGACTCTTCTTCAAGTGAGCATCTCTCCACTGTAGGCCAGGGAGAGAAAGGGAGAGTGTCCAGGGAGTATTTGGCTAAACTTCTTCTTTATCATACACTGAAAACAGCAAAGAGAACTTCAGGGAAACAAGATGCTGCTGCTTCTGCAAGGAAGAAAGAAAAATCCCCACCAAAACATCCAACCCAAGGCTTTCTTTGATGAGCACATGATGCTGGAGAACCTGGAACTTGGGAGAAATGTGGAACAAGTCTATAAGCCTAGATGAAACTCTGGCTGTTATCCTAAGCACTTGAGACAGAATTTTAAATAAGGTGTTGCTTTATGTGGATTTTAATGGCTGCAATATACCAGTGATGGATTAATTTTTCAGAATAAAGAGATTTATCTAGGTCCGCACTTTCTGAGCTGCTGAATGACGGATGTGGAGGTGCTGAAGCACCAGCACCGAAGCCAAGGAAAGGGGTTAACTCCATGTTGTACCAAGTGCCCGGGATTTGCAAGGTCAGATGGTGAGCATTAGTTTGATGGGTGAGCATTACTTTGATGGGTTCAAGCTCTTCCACTGCTTTTGTGAATAGCCTTGGCCAACTCATTTGACCTGTTTTGCTCTGTGGCTCTTGCAGACGAGTGCTGCTAGATCCCCTTGAGACTATTTTGGATTTCACTGCCCTGGCTGCCTTACCAGAGGAGAAGCTTAGGATGGGGCTGCAGGACTACAACAGATTAATGGCACAATGAAGGAGCAAAAATTGCTTCTTGGTACTGCTACTCAGCATGGAAACTCAGAAACTCGTTTGCTTTGCTCCTGTGACCCAGGATGCAATGACTGAAGTGAAGCCTGAAACCCGAGGGAGCAAGTTTTCATCAGCCCTGCAAGCACCACCATATCTGCTCATGATGGACATAGCAGCCTGAGGGATGACAAGAGCTAATGGCCTCTCCTGAAAGCACCTATAGAGTATGAGCAATAAACTTAGGTGCTCACAGCAAAGCCGGGACTTAATTTGTTTCTGAAACATGGCTCAGCACCCTGAAGGGGAAAGGTGAGGGTGGGAAAGGGGGAGGAAGACCCTCTCCTTGCTCAGGGAAGCTACCTGAGCCCTCCACCAAGCCTTTTCCAGCTGAAGGAACCGATGATGAAATAACAGCATGGCCACATTTAGATGTGGTTAACAAAACAGTCATCCACTCCTCATCAAAATTGGGAAGAGAAATCCAGGGCAGCAGCAGTGGATGGCTTGCCCTCAAGTGGTTCACAGTGCCCATGTGACCACAAGCACTGTGTGATCTTTAATGAGTGGAGAAGAGCAAGCCTTAACAGGACTTCTCACAAGAAGATCTGTACTGGCCTCAGCGACTTTGATAATAAAGTACCCCAGCCTCCAGATGCTCTGATGATGGCTGGACATCTTAGAAATGGTAGTGGATGGAGAAAGATTAGCTCTGATGACAGACAGACAGGCACCTTTCATGAAAGTCACAGCAGCTCAACGGACTGGCTTATTTTTAATACCCTCCTGCCAGCCCCTACAATTACTCCTGGGTTCCTGATGGAAGGCTTCCTGCATGCTCTGCTCAGTGCCTTTGGGACGATTACCAGGACCGGTGTGTTCAGCAACCCTTGGAGAGCACATCCCTTTGATTTTTTTTTTAAGTCCAGGCTACACCGCTACACTGAACTCCCCAAATCGATTTTCCATTTGCCCTCCCTTTCCCTTAATAACACTCTCCGTATACTGTGCACATTTAATTTACTCCAGCAATTTCCCGTCCCACTTTCACATTTTTGACCATAAAAACCTGGGAAAAAGATAACTTATACTGACAACTCTGTCAGGGCATCATTTCTCTTAATGCATCACATTAGAGTCTTATTGAAGCATGAACAATGTGAAGCCTGGGCTCACCGTTGTCAGCCGCCAAGAATGTGGCCTCGTAGACGTTATTCTTAATGTAGTCTGACTCTCGATCAAGGACAGCAGCAGTAGTGATCTGACCATTTGTGGCATTAATGTTCAGCCAGTTTGCAGGATCTGACAGCTTGGAGTATCTACAGAGAAAGGAAATAAATACATGGCAGTCTTTTCACTGACATATCCTTAATATTGCTTGAAATAAGGTTTTCCTGGACTCCTGACCCATGATTCAAAGGACCTTTGGATAACTGGTTTTGTTGACAAACAAAACGCTAATTGAGTATCTGGTTTTTAACCTCTACAATTATTCAATTTTTCTACTTCTTTCTTTCCAAAGGGTTTTCTTTCCACTAAGTGCCACTTACATACTGGCTTCCTGCTGCTGAAAGTGGACACAGCCCTAGGTCTCTGCAGCCCAGAAGAAACGAGGTCCACAGTGACCACTGCATTTGCATGCTGGAATTATAGTATGGATTCCTGCTTTCTCCTTCTTTTACCATTGCCCCTCCTACAAGTCATGCTCTGAAGTCATGGGTATTCCTGTTCTACACTCGTCACTAAAAACAACAGTTTGGGAAACAGGGTTTTGGAAGAATGAGAGCTTTCAGGCCACTCTCTTGTATCAGAATCATCTTCATCAGAAATTGCCTTGGGGACACTATGGTGGGAACTCACAGCTGTACTAAAGGGTGGACCCAGGGGTGAAGCAGTGTTGGGTCTGCTCCCCTGACACATTTTCGTATGTTCCTGAAATAGCAGGTCAGATGACCCCATGCATGTAGAAGGTTTGAAGAGAGCAGCAAGAAGGGGATCCCCTTGGCAGTCCGTGGCATGCCCTGGGCTGGAAGGACCCAATGGCAGACTCACCTCTCGACCACTTGGTCAACTCATAGCCCAAGTCTGTTCATGCCCTATGCAGCCAGCTATGAATGTGGTTTGTTTTGGGTAACCTTTTCCTATGTTCTCCAGATCAACATGTCCTGTTTATCTTTCCCATTTACTTGTTTTCTTGGCTTTATTTTACTGTTGTCCTTGATTTCTACCTCTCAGCTTTGTAGAGTTTGAGTTGCGATGGACACATATTACCTGAACTGGAACCTAATAAATGGCCAAACTATACATTAGTGACATAAACAAACAAAAGCTGAGCTTATTTCATGGGTAACTCAGACCTGCTGACAGGTTTATATAAATTTTTTGTAGTTAGATAAGCAGGCGGGAAAACTTCTGGCTTCTGGTGAATATCCCTTTCCAGAAACAGGCTGTTTGAAGCTGAAACTCAAAGTGAAACCTGAGCTGTGTCAATCCATGTGAGCAGGAAAGCAACACACAGCTGCACAAGCCCCTGCCAAAGGAAAGAATTACATTTCATGGAGCTAGGCTCTTTGGGATGTTTTCATTTCTTTTTAATATCACTGCTGTGAGTCTCCTGCCCTTCCTCTGATAAATGACCAGAGATCCAGTTTCAAAGCTGGCTTTGTGAATGTGTCTGTGGCTAATGAGGATAACTTGAGGTGTGACATTGGCCATGCCAAGTTGTGCCTTACTGGGGATGCTCCCGCTTCCTTATCTCCTATTTGTAAAAACTCTATTTCATCAAAGACCATTTAGGGAGAGCCTGAAAACTGCATGCAAGGCTTTAGCAGTTGGATGGGCTCTCTGCGAAGTGCTTATCACGGATCTGTAGGTTTAGCTTTTTGGGCACCTTTTTTCCTCACTCACCAATGCCAACTGTGAACTAAAAAGCCAAAATAGCCTTTGAGTAGCTCTCCCCAACAATGCCCCACTGCTTCCTGTGAAGCCCTGGCATTGGGCTGTCCAGATGAAAAAGGGGTAAGAGAGATTGCATTTGGGCTTGGAAATGAAGTGCTAGTGGATATACCAAATAAGTGTCCTGGGAGTCCTGGTTAAAACCAAGTCAGGTAATTGGCTGTTTGTATTCAGAGAAAGCCTTACAGGACCCTGCACAGCCAGCGTGCGATGACAGGAACGGCTCAGCAGAGCTGGTTCTTCTCCCAGAAATGGCAGATGCTTGTTTGGATTACAGATCATCCACCTCTGGTTAGAGGAGTATTCAATCAGAAACGAACTGTTGTCTCCTCTGAAAACCAGCCTTGGTACAGACGTCAGGGAAATAAAGACCCTTCAAAGGTCAATATTTCAAAGAGAATATAAGAAAAACTGGCTTGTTAGTTAGGATGGGCTCTCTCCTCCAAACTCACAATACCTGTCTAAAGACAACAAGATGAGGCAGTGAATAAACTATCATTTTCTAGACCAGACAGCTCTGTGCCAGGTGAAATACTTCAAGCTCTGCCTGACATGAAATGTCCCAACTGATAGAAGTTTAAGTGGCCTCAACCGTGGTCATGTCATATACTCAGGTTTTGCAAAAAAATCCTGTGGTCCTTACAGATTGGGAATAAAAAAGAAACAAACTTCTGGGGATGTGGAAGTATCCAAGAGCAGGAAATGCATTGCCTGCCTGCACAGGCAGAGGCTGAAATGCTTGTGAAAGGTGTCACAGGGACTCTTATTTTCACACACATGTTTCTGCCAACGTGTTTCCCAGAGAGAAAGCTTGTGAGTTGGGGTCCTGGACTGTGGATTGAGACCCTAGTCTGCCCAGGTGGGACAACACACAGTAAGTGACACTCTCTCAGTCACATAATGGACTAAATCTGATCTTAAACTGCTTAGATCATACATGTGACTTTCAGAAGGCTGAAATAGTGCCAGCTGAATCCCATCCATAGGGAAAGCAGCTAAGGAGGTTATGTTCAGCAGTTGGTCTGAAGGGACAGGGAAGGCCAGAGCAGGCAAGGGCTGCTGGGGTGCTTCATATGCATTGGCATTAGGCAGGTAAGGACCAAGTACCATGGCATGTGAATGGGTGTTTGACTGCTTGGCCAGTATTTAACTGTATGGCACCTTAAAAGCCTGTGCAGCAGCTGTTTGTAAGCAAGCAAGCCTTGCTCTGAATGGGCTGACAGCTCCTCCTACATCCTCTGGAAGCAAGGTAAGACATGATTAAAAATCCCAGTCATTCCCTTTGGAAATCTAACCCTAGCCCTTTCCGTGCCTCAGTTTCCCCCTGTAGAACAGAAATAAAGCTGCCTTTTTCTAAACCTCTGTGTTTATAAAGCGCAGGATCAACATAGGTCACAGCATCCTTGACAACACAGAGACAAAACAGTACAATGCAACCCTGACCTCTGCCTTTGTAACAAGCCTATGGACTGCTTGCATTTGAAGCTGCAAACTGCCCCTCTGCAAGCCAGTAACACGGGGTCTAACTCTGCCTGCCTGCCTGGGCCCAGCTGCTCAGAGCTTGGCTTATCTGGGTGGGGAAGAATCGTGAGTTTACAAGCTTGCTGGATACTCTGCAAGTGCTTGACTGAAAGTCGCAGTCCCTGACAAGCATTTAACTCCTATCACATCGGTTAGTTTGTGGATTATCTTTGTGCTGCTTTGCTCCTCAAACTTCTGCAGCTGAAATCCCCTGCCTGTACAGGAGCTCACTTGGCTGCCTGGTCTCCCACCTTACTGCCTGCTGCATGAAGCGATCAGGATCCACCGCTGAAAACGTTGTCAGGACTGTCCCCGTAGGCACCCCTTCCTCCAGCCTGATTAACTTGTGGTTTGTTGGGAAATACGGTGCTTCATTGACATCTGTGACTGAAATGGTGACTCCTGCTGTCGACTGGAAGGACATCTGGATGCCGCTGGCCAGGGGAGCTTGGTTTGATACCATCACTGTCAGCATGAAAGCTCTGTTCATCTCGTAATCGACTGCCTAAAACAAACAAACAAGCAAGCATAGAACCAAGCAGAGAATAAATTCTACCTTCTAGCTGAAAGCGGCAAGATTTAGAAGACAGATGAAATCAAAGTCATTGCCTCATCTCGTTTCCTCCTGAGCTCAGTTCTTTTGAAGGTGTAAATCCAGACCAGCTTCAATTCAGTGGAGGATTTGGCCTTCCAGTATTCAGAGGGTCAAACAGTTAAAAAAGCCCCACAAAGTAGAGATTGCAAAGAGCAGGGAGGATTTGCCCTGCATTTTGTTTCAGTGCTAAGTGGTTTCCAAAACAGAACCTGCCTGTGTTAGGGGAGCACTGACTGGACAAATCCACCACAGGCTGCTCTAAACGCAACAGGCCGGGCCTGGTAAGAGTGACCAGACAGGTACTTACAGCGCCATTACCATTTAAAGCTGCTTACTAAGTAACTGTGACAGTCTGTGAGGACTCACCAGCCTGAAGTGCTCTTCATTTTCCCTCTTGAGTTGATAAGTGAAGGTGGAACTGCAAGGAGCAACACCTGGTCTGGTTTACCAGGCAGTCCTTCTAGTGGGACCTCTTGTCCTCTTGCAGGAGGCCTCATGATCTCCTGCACACTCCTACAGGTAAGTTCTGCTGTTGGGAGGCCACAGACCTCTTTCCAACACGCACATAAAGGCAATGTGGAGCCAGGAGGAGTGAAAAGCCTTTGCTGGCACAACTGACTGAACCGCAGTGTAATAATAATTTCTAAACCATCCCACTAATTATTATGAGGGAAGTCGCTAATCATCTGCCAGGGAGGCTTGAATTATGCAGGATCACACCTCTGCTTGTTAAAAAACGCTTTGCAGTGATTTATAAATTTAGAAGCATAGCCATTCTCCCTGATACCTTCTCCGGCGCTGAGTCTGCAAAGCGTGCTCTCACGGTGTAAAATGCCACGGTTACACTGACTTCGGTGGGGCTGTGCTGATTTACATCAGCCAGATCCGGCTTCCGTGTTCTGCTTAACACCCAGGATTGTCAGGAGAGAAATCAAATCATAGGCGGCTACACGAGAGACACAACTTTCAGGGGCAAAAGGTAAAACAGTGGAATCTCTATTCGATTGAAGTGCAAATGTTCCTATTGCTAAATGGTTTCCTGACAGGCAGGGCCAACATTTAATAAATAAAAGGAAGCATAAAGATTCCCAGTACACCCACCAGCACTGACTCATGGACTTGTACCGCATTCAAAAAAGATGCATGGTAAAAGTTCCTATTTAAGCACTATTCATGGCCTTGAAACAATCTGACTAATGCATTTCCTCAATTTCTTTTCACACCCCTCCAGTTTTTATTATATTTTTTTGTGGTGCTAACCTGTTTGCTAACCTTGTGCACAGCCAGTCTGCACTTCCCTCCCCACAGGAGCTCAGATGGAGCCGGAGGGGCCAATTGGAGCAGCTCCAGGGGAGCTGATGCAGGAAACCACTGGGCTCCCTGCTCCATGATGCACAGGACACACTCACCACACACATATCTGCTATGATGTGGCCTGATGCAAGGGAGTGGGTTTTTTTTCCTCCAAAAATGTAAAGCATCTCACTCAGCTTCTTTCCCTCTCTTCTGTGAACAACCAAACCAGGACTGCAGAAAAGTTGTGTAGGGAGCGGGGCTGGACCGGGATCACCAGTAGTGTCCATCCCACAGACCATCCTGAAGACATCAGTGCCATGTGCTGGCACAGTGTGCCCCATGCTCAGTCTGAAAGACAGAGCTGATCTGCTTCCTCTCTTCTGTGCCCACCTGAGTCCCATTTCACTTATTTTGTTGAAAAAAACCCCAGGTAAAATCAAGAGCCCTTCATGGCAGCTTTTGTGCTATTGTCCCTGGTGGGACTGGAACCCTGTGAACTTCTTTCACACCACGATAAGCAATTTCTACCAGAACAGTTCATACTTCTGTTCCCTAAAACTGGCTCCCTCTGAGGATAACAATGTACAGAGCACACACACTGTGTTCTTCACACTGCTCTAACCCCTTCTCTCTCCACCCATCTCTCTGAAAATGCTGCACATTGATCAGCCCAACAGCAGGAGGAAAACCCACAGAGCCACCACATTCGAGACAAGGGAGGTGCTGGTCCTGTCACCTGCTTTTTAATTTCATGTCCAAGAAGTATGTGACATGAAATTAAAAAGTAGCACCTTTGCAGATACCCTTTGGTGGGTATTTGGTGTCTGATCTGGCAGAAATGGCTCTGAAACCTCCCCTGGAGCTGCTGCACATCCTCCTCCTGCAGTGGCCTCTCCAACCAGGATGCAGCAGAGTGAAGCTGAGGGCTTGCCACATCTCCTCCTTTTCTTAAGGTACTTTTAACTGCAGAGAACAAATTTGCCTTATGTTACTGTTGAGGCAAATAATAATGGAAGCTTTGCAAGCATCTCCATTATAAATTCACAGCTCTGATCCATGCAGAGTTTATAATAACATTTTACTTAGCCAGCTGCCACAGGGCAGTCACTGCTGCTCCTGGAGATTGTCTCCAGACTCTGCGGTGTCTCACCTGAGTGGGAAGCTTCTGTTCCCCCTTGATCAAGGCTTTCTTTGAAGATTAGGGTCTTGCACGGTTATGGAAATAGTTTGGGAAGGCATGAACAGAAAAAGGAAATGTTACACTTCTGGTGACTGGATTGGAGCTGCAGGTGGGGCTTTGCTGAGAACAGATGCAAAACGTCCCCCAGGAGCATCACCTGAGCTCAAATGGCTTCTTGGTTTGGAAGCACTTCTGACCCTCCATTTCTGGCCCCCAAACTGCTGATGGAGGGGTGGGATTCTTCACAAAAGGCCCTTCTCTGATCCATTTCTGTGACCACTGTAGCCCAGATGCAAACCCCTTTGATTGCGGCAGTGGGGAGCTATGTGTAGGTGGCTTTAGAGCCACATGGAAACTCAGCCGTAAGGGTCTGTAAATAAAAGGTTCATTACTTGACTTAATCTTTTACCTGTGTTTTCAATCTACCCCAGGGATCAAACCAACAAGAGACTGCTCTCACAGCATGAAGAACAAGATCTGACCGGCCACCCGCTCTGACATGCATACGTTCCCCCAACCTTTAAGAATATTCACTTATTAACAGAGAACAAAATATTTCAAAGAAGGTGGAATCCTAAGAGCCTTCCCTTCTTCACCATGAAAATTTAATCACAAGCAATTTCCCTCATTCTCCTTGCTGAAAATACACCAAAAAGCCTCCTGGCATGATAAGGGTAAGAAACTCTGGGTGCCCAAGAGGATCAGGTGAGGTTATACAGTGAAGACATTCGATTCAATTTCAAGCTTTAGCTCAGCTTGATGAAACAGGATTTTCACGTGGTTCTTTGCATTGCCATCACTGTGGGTTGCACAGCAGTGGTAAGTCAACACCAGCATCGAGGGTGTCTTGACAAATCCACCCTGCTCTTTGCCTGCCAGTTCTGAATAAGGGATGCTTCGTTATGCAGAAGTCCTTGTGTAGCCCTTGTGTAGGATGATCATGTAAATCCCTTGTTGTTCAGTTTGATGTGCCTTTAAACTACAGTCAGGACACTTTGCTACATGACAGATAAGGGGTCCTCCCCTGTTCTTTGTGAAAACGCTGGTATCTCCATTTCAGACTGGCTGCTGGTGCCAATGGAAGTTAAATGGTTGCATTTTACTTTGTTGATTTTTTTTCTGTTTAGGCAGAAAATATATACATATGGGTATGCCTATGCTTACATACACATATGCATCCATGTACATATGTCTAGACCTACTGCCAAGCTTGAAGAGGTTTTCTAACGTTGCACCAGATAAGGCTGTCAACCATCATTACAGAGCAACAAAGAAAAGGACCCCACTGAAATACCATCTAGCAGGTAAGATGATGTCTCCCTTAGAGTTTCAGCAAAGTGGCATCTGCAGACACACATGCATAGCCTAAGGGTCAGAGAACAGGACAAGCTCACAAGCTCACACGTTCCTACCAGCGTAACCTCATTGGCATTTCACTGATGTCATTTTTCCTAATATCCAACCTGTAAGTATTCAGAACGACTGCAACTTATTAGCTACAAGGGAGTGGAGCTCTTTTTTTCAACGCAAGGCTATTCTTAAATCGCGTTGCTCTTTAGTGTTTCATCCTAAGGTGTTCAAACGTTTCGTTAGAGAAGGACAGACTTAGAAGGTGCAGGCTTTGTCCATCACAGCAGGTATTATCCTTTCCAGGTGCCATGCACAGTGCATGGCGTGGAAGCTACACATTGCAGGAGCCTATTTGTGATGCCTTCACTTTTTTCGTAGTCAGAGGGAGCATCTCTAAGTGTCTTATCTGTAAGAGATTCTGTGAGTGCTGAATGGAGCTGGTGATGTTCTGACTGTGTGCAGTGCGTGTAGAAACATTCACTGCTTGGGCTGCTGGCCTCACAACTGAGAGGGCAGTGAACTCTCAAGTGAGAAGAGTCATGTTGTTTGACATGGCAAAGGGTGGAAACAGAATTTGACACCTGCAGGGAGATACCTTGAGGGTTCCAGCTCTCCTGACATCGAAGGCAATGGATGGAGGAAAGAAGGGATGGTGGACATTAAAGTCTTACTTCTCACATTCTTTGGATAAGATGTTCTGCTGATCTAACCCAGGCAGCGGCTGACACCTGAGTGGAGCTATTCTGAGCTGAGGACTGTTCCACACTGTGTGCTTACTGCTTGAAACTAGGCAAAGGAAAATGTCTCCAACTTTTTTTCTGCCAAGCAACTCAATGAAGAAAATCTCTCCTTTCCTTCTGTTACCAGGAAATTCACTCCTCCTGCAACTTCCCCTGCAGCCCCTGCTCTCACAGAGGAGCACTGGACTGATCCCCTGCAGTGAAAGGCTTCCCTGATTCACAGCTAACTGGGAGTTTTCTGGCTCAGAAAGGGGAAGGTGCAGCCTCTGGCCCGACCTGCCAGGCAAGGAAGGGATGCACAGCCCAGGTGCTGCTCCTCCCTACAGCTCAAAAGGCCAAGGAGGAGGACACGGAGGTCAGGCTCAGGAGCTGGGTGTGCCTTTGGCTTCCCAGAGTTTATCAGAGCTTACAATGGGCTGGGCTGGGCAACCCAGAACCAGTGGTATGTGCTTAAAGTAACGGATAGTACTCTGGCACAGAGGGTGATAGGAAGCATCAGGATGAGGCACTTGTATTACCAGGTAGAGAAGGCATAAAATAACCACGAGCTCCTGGCAATCCCAGTGGTTTTAGCTAGTTGAAAGGGGTACAGATGAGGATTTGCTTTGGCTTCCCCCTTACCTTCACAACAGTTACCATGCCTTCATTGGTGACAGGGTCTGTCCGGATGGTGAAATGGCCAGAGGGGTCCCCGCTGATAATGCGGTAGATGGCATTCCAGTTGGGGGAGTGAGGCTGGTCCCGGTCCATCACTGTCAGATTTGCCACCACGACCTCCACTCTGTTCTCAGGAACTTCTCCTGAATACTGCGAAGAAAAGACAGGAGTGGTCATGGTGGGAGCTTTCTGGGGGTCCTCGTGACTACTGCCCCTCTCCCCTACATCAGCATGCTCACTGGGAAACCAGTGCCCATGAAGAGGTCCATGGGGTTGTATGTTAGGAGCAACACAGACCTTTCTCACTTCTGGTTTTCCTAGGTTTTTTAATTTGAATAGTTTCCCAAACCTTTCAAGGTCCAGTCCCACCTCTTGGCCCAAAGGAGAACAAAACCACTGCTGTCACCCAGATACTGCCCAAGCTTCAGCAAGTGCTCGAAGTAAATGAACAAAACCTGTTCCGGATATTCTCATTCAGCCACAGCAATCAAAGAGTTAATTGTCAACAGCAGGTAAAATCAGCAGGCTAAAACCAGCATTTTTTTAGGATGACAATGTCCCTTTAACCTGAGGTATTTTGCCTCACTCAGATTTCAGTGATAGCATTTTATTGCTTCTTCAGTGATTTTATTTCCTTTTCTTTCTTTCTTGTCCTTGATTTGATTTTGTCTCATTATTTAAAGTGTTTCTTGTGATTTTCCCATAGCCTTTCCTGGTGCTTAATTCTCTCATTTAGCACTGATTTTCATGGAGCATGTCCAGTTCAGGCATATCCTGATGCATTAGCTGCATTCTTTTCTCCTTTCCAGTCCCTGATTTATCACATGGCTGATCAGGGAGCCTGGCCTGTGAATACTTCCAGCGTTCAGGGCTCAAAAGCTGCCAGTAAGACACATTCCCAAATTTTCTACTGTCCTCATCTCTCAGCATTGCCTATTAGCAGCACTTGCAAATCAACACTCTGATTGACATATGGCAAATTAAACACTGGGGAAACAATGGGAGCGGCTGGCTCTGAGTCTGTAACCGAAATTCTGGCCCCAAACTGCAGGAACATTGAAAATCTGGCCTTTGGTGTGCACAAATGCCAGGTTATGTAAATGATAATAAATCATTCCTTTGTTAGCACAAGAGTCCCTTTCCGCCCCTAACCTATACCCATCCATTCAAGTCTTTCAGCTACGTGTGCTTGTATTTAGTATATATTATTCCACCACTGACAGCAAAAATATTCCATCTGCCTTACGTTAACGTGAACTTACCTTTGCCCTTCAGGGGTATCCTGAACAGCATTTTGCCACCTTTTCTGTTATGTACCTGTCCCAAACAAGTTTTTGTTAGTGAATGCAGGTGGCATCTCATCCCACTTTGGCTGGGATAGAGTTAGTTTTCTTCCTAGTAGCAGGTGTAGTGCTGTGTCTTGGGTTTAGGATAACGCTGACACCACACTGATATTTAGGTTGTGGAGAGGCAATGTGCACACCAAGTCAGGGACTTCTTTTCAGCATCTCATCCTGCCCTGTTTGCAAGGGCCTAGGCGTGCCCCAGGACCTGGGAGGGGACACGGCCAGGACAGCTGATACCACCTGGCGAAAGGGATATTCCACACCTATGATGTCATGCTCCGTACGTAACTGGGAGGAAGCTGGCCAGGGGTTTAGACCACAGCTTGGGAACTAGCTGGGCATTGGTGGTCTGTGGGTGGTGAGCAACTTGTGCATCGCTTGTTTTGAATATTCTCTTCTTGTTATTATTATTATTGCCCTCTTTCTCTGTTGTATTAAACTGCCTTTATCTCTGCCCATGAGTTTTACCATTTCTCCCCCGATTCTCTCCCCATCCCACTGGGGAAAATGAGTGAATGGCTGTGTGGTTGTTTTAGCTGTCAGTTGGGTTAAACCACAACACATCTCTTTCCAGCCTTGCTGAGCGGTAGGGAAGAAAAACGTGAAGCTGTGGGATAGTTCTAGTCTCAGTATATGCTACAGCTCTTCTTTTCCCTTTATTTCCCATTATTTTACTCATTTTTTACCCATTCTCTTGCCCAATTTGGAATCTCTGCGGCGCACAGTGTTAGCAAGGGAAATATCATATGGAAATTTATCAAAAGCCTCTTGAAAAATCCATTAGATTATGTCATATGTACACTCCTATTATCAACCTTGTCTGAAACCTGCTCAAAAGAACTCAAGGAGATTAGTTAAGCAGGATCGTCTTTTACTAAATCCACACTAGTTATCGCCCATTACATTAAATTAATGTTGTATGCCATGCCAGCAATGACAACTTGATTAGCCCCCAGTCTCTTTAGGAGATGGCTGCACTGCTAACATCAAAGTGTCGTATTGTAATTTCAAAGGAGCTAAGCACTTTGTGCAACCATCTCAAACCCGTGACCTAGGACCATGGGTTCTTTGTCCATTACTACCAGGCTTATGACTTGCAGAACCAAACAGAATTAACTCAAGAGCAAGCTCTCAGCTGCACTTAAGACCTGTAAGAGCGTCAGTCTTACAGGGTGCTGGGCACCTTCAGCAGATCATCACCCAGATGCTGCCAATGGGTTGCATGGAAAAATCCCACACGGTCGCCAACAGATTCAGCTTCCGTGAAAGCCATCACATCATCTGTGATCTTGTTTACTACAAGATGTATTTTAAACACATGAAGTGTATTTCAAATTATAAATACACAAGTACATCTCAGTATAAAGCCAGGAGGAAGATCGCAACAGGCTATAAAGCTTCTCCGTTAGGGTAAAAACCGCAATGCCTGGCATGTACTGAGCAATCCAGGAGTTCATCCAGTTGTTGTTGATAGCTATTCGGTACAGTTAGGGAACGATACTATGGATATTGTCTACTATATTTAGAAAGCTAGATCTTTTTCTGATGAGAGGACAGTACCTTCACTGGAATCAAAGGAGCCACCCAAAGCTCTTCAGGGTAAGAAGCAAACCTCGGAGAGGCGCATCATGAAGAACAGAACAGCTTTCATCAGCTACAGATGAGCAACTACTGGGAATCCAAAGTGTAGCCTGCCTTTTCTCCCTCTAACACTCCCCCACTATCATTATTATAAGTAAACACTGTAATGTGTACTGTCCACAGTTGTCTTTACCTTTAATAAAATTAAGTAATGACATTAAATTACACCTGCTGAAGGAAGGATGGCAGCTCAAAGCTACCCACACTTTAATGTCATTCTCTCCCTATCCTGGAGTAATTTAGGATAATGAACAATGCCATCTTTCACTGTGCTGCTTTGCAGCATTCCCCGTGCTGTAAGCTTTCTTTCATACAATTACAATTGATTTTCAAACAAAGAGAAGCATATCTATTCAACAAGGTAAAACAATGGGCAACGGAGGAGCTGCTGGAGTAAACATAAGGCTGATAAAGCAGTGCTTGACCTATATGTGCAGTGTGTACTCATATTCCCCTGTAATTCATTTACCTTCACTTTCAATTGTTGCATTTGAAGTCCTTAATTTCTAGAGTGCTTTTTTAAAGACCATTCACAAGGATTTCTACGGCTGATTGTAACACTCTCTCAGATAAGGATTTGTTCTGAACCCGGCACATTCTTAAATCCATAAATTCTGTGGGGCCTTTTTTCTCCCCCCTCCCATAAAAGCTTGTGCTGGCAAAAGTCCTTCTCCCATTCCTCTGGAGCTGGCCTGCCTGAAGTAGTCCCTTGTTGAAATTAATTCTGATTTTCAGGTTGCATCAGATTAAATTAAAATCAGGTAATCCCAGAGTATCTCTTCCACCTCACTCAGTACCTGATGGCATATAAACACACACACACACACACACACACAAATATCAGTGTGCTGGAGAAAGGGATTGATGTGCAGGGACAAATGGAGAATTCACACAATGTCTTGACTTTGTGCAATAAATCTGGAGTCTGGGCGGCGAAGCCACGCACAGCAGAGTAAAACCAATTAGCTCACTGCAGCCACTCCTCAGGAGGTGTGGAATTGAGATGGATGAATGCAAAGATAATTATTCAGGCTTCTTTCTAAAAGCAGTTCCTTTTTTTTCCAGTGTTCTTCCTTTTCTTCTAGCTGGTTTTGCTAAAAAGCTGTGAAAGTAATGACTTGTTCTCCTCAATGTCTGCGGGAAAGATTTTAGTGTTGTCTCCAAGACTTGCTAATGATGATGCAACATTTGTTACAGGCAGAAGCAGCTTATGAAGGCTGAACTGCCTAGAGAAATAGAGCATTTTACAACCTATAGCTATGGATTAAAGTATACGGGCATCTCAGTCCTCTTATGAGACTCCAGCCCTTCCTCTAACAGCTATGACAAGCTGCATCCTCTCTCCAGGTCCCCAAGGTCCAGAGATGCTGAAATGAGAGTGAGTACATGTGGGGTGTCCCATCTCTCACCACTTTCTGCTGCCCCATTACGCAGCAAGCTCTGGATACAACGTGACATGTAGCAGGGGAACCCAGCACACAGAGGGCTGCATTTCCCAAACAAAGGGCGTGTGCAGGCACTCAGCCTGGATCCCAACCCAAAGCTCCTGCATGCTTGGGAGGACATACTCCCAACTAAGTGCTGGCATGTGAGATAACGGTTTACCTTTTCTGCATGATATTTAACTATGACGCTTAAATAGCAGGCAAATTAATAAACAACTGTGGTCTGGCTGCAGCAATCTGTGTAAAATGGAAAAAAAACCCAAGAAAAAAAGACCAAAATCTCCTAATAAATCATTAATTGTGATGTGCCTGCCCAGCTGCAGCATGGAAACAAGCAAATGCCATCCTAATTGATTGCTTCTTATTCCATCTTTATAGGCCTGCATTTTTTATTGTGGGGGTTGAATAAGCCCAGAGGTGTAAAAAAACCTCTAGATTGTACTCTGTGTATCTGCCAACTTGATATTTAGATCAATAATCTTCTTCCCCTCCCCCCCCGCCCTGCCACTACCGGTTATTTAGCTTTTCTTCCTAGCAGCCTAATTGCTGTTTTCTTAAGCCTTACTATCAATTCTCTGACCTTTAATTTCCAATATAGTTTGCTGTACGGATGACTGTACTAGGTCTGTAAGTTATCCCACCCCCTCCACGCCGTGCAGGTCAGACGTGGCTATCAGCTCCCATGCCAGTAAAACAGAGACCTCCAGATCCTTGCTCCAGCATTGCCACTGTGCAGCAACGACCATGAGCTCACTCGGATCCCCACCAAATCTCCATAAAGCCACCCATTTTGGGTGCAAATCCAATTTTGAAATGCTCATTTCTTATTCATGTTTTATTGAAAAGCTACTCGCTTCGGTGTGTTCTCGAACGATGACCACCCTCCAAGCACCTATGTCCTCACTTTTTCCTGAGGCAGCCCACGGCACCCCTGCTCTGCACTGCACCAGCTAGTAACCCCTACATAAGCCTCTTTCTTTCCCACTGTTTTTTTTAGGCTCATGCCCACAACATCCCCTGCACTGCAGCATCCCTGCTCCAACTCCAAGTTCGCTTGCATCTACTCCACAGTCAATCCACGTACATGTGCATCATACTTCAGACTAGTTATATGCCATGTGGCAAATGCTTCCCAAAACATTATCTATAAAGCCTGACGCTCTCTTGCCAGCTCACAGTTTTGCTCTGCTGGTACAAGGCCCAGCTGTCACGGTGCTCATTCAGAAGTGAACTGCTCGGCTGCAAGCACCGGCTCATTGCGGTCGGGCAGAAGTCAACCTTGCCCAGCCAAGCAGAGGGAAGCACATGACAACTATCTCCCGAACTTTTAAAGGATGCTTTGGAAGTTTTGCCTTTATCATCAGTGGGTTGTGCTATTAAAATGCCTCGCCTGCCTGCAAAGAAGCTCTCACAGGTCTACGCAAGGTGGGGTGCAGCCAGACCATCCGCTTGTTTACTGGGAGCTTCTACAATCAATGACAAGCGACGTTCAGAGCGGTCGCAATGTGCTGGTTTAACTTCTGCTGGATGAGTGTGAAAAATAAAAGCAAGCCCTAAACATTTATGCTTCTGGAGCTGATCTTACAATAGGGTGCAGACTATTTCAATCACATTCTGGCAGCTGGCAGCAGCCACTGGCTTTACGCTTTGCTTTTACTGGTGCTATGTTTTCAGCATCGCAAGTAACGGCTACTTTTGGATTAAATGACAAGATTCACTCTTTGAATACGAAGACAGAGGAGGAGCAGAGGAGAAGAAAGCAATATCCATTTTTTTCAGAAGCAGCAGAAGAAAACCCTCTTGTTTCAGATTCTCTGGCGTGAAAAAGGAACATGCAGGTTTCACCTTGGTTCAAAGACTCTTAGAGTACTTGCCAGAAGTTCAGAGACAAGAGCACGTAATGGTAAAAGGATATTAAAAAAAGAGAAGTTTGCACATCTGACAATGAGCACTAATTTTTTTCCATTATCAGATGTTACATTCTTGTGACAGTATGAAAAGATGCCAGAGAAATGATGACACAAGACACTATTCTGCTGCAAGATAACCATTTCCAGATAAATATATCTTATGAAACGAGGTTTGAAGTTTGCATAGAAATTTAGATATTTTATAAAAATGCATTACAACACAAAGGAGCTTTTTACAACGTCCATATGAAAGGTTTAAAAAGAGATTAAAATTATGTCCTTGGAAAGGCATATAGCCTTGTCAAGGAAAAAAAAATTCTACATTAACCCCGTGTAGGAAAGTTGTACTTTATCTGTATTTCAAAGGCTATAAAGAACCACTTTAATCAACCTACTTGACTTTGGGGACTTGCACATCTCACTGAAACTCAGGAAATCTGGCATAGTGTGGTTTCCAGAACACAAAAGCCTTTAATCTGTAACCCGGCACTCTTGTACATTCAAATCCTGATACTATCTCCTTGTTAGGAAGAAAAATTGTGAATTTATCCAAAATGGGATCTCATCTTGTCTAAATGATGTAGCCTTTGCAACAGTGACCTTTAACAATGGTTATACTCAACAATAAAAGATTTTATCTTGGGAACCAGTGGAAACAGTGTATGTTAAAATTCTGATCTGATAGCACAGCCTCCTATTTTCCAGTTTTAGATAAGAATCCTTTGAACATTTCATTTGCTCTCTTGTCTAACATGCCTTTGTTTCTTGCCTACAGAATGAACAGCAGGAAAAGGTACCTGATACCTTTCTGCAGACTATTTGATTGTCAGGTGTAATTAGTAATGCTATCTTTTAAATAGAGGCATAGATTTTAGAACAGCTGGAACTGCCTACGGAGTCTAGTTCTTACAAAAAAAAATTATCTACATAGATTTATATAATAAAACACTCTTGCACAGATACATGCTTGCTTTACACCAGATGACAGCCCCATGCTTCCCTTCAGCCACAGAACGAAGGCTAAGTGACTTGCCTGCATCACCTGAAGCAGGTGGGGAGCTGGTGCTGGAGCTGTGTCCTGGTCCTGCCCTCCATCACTTGGGTTGGGGCTGGATCCTGAGAACATCATTAATATGTGTGCTACTTGATAAATCCATCTGGCCAGCCTGGGTAAGTCTAACACCTCTATCACATCATCATGTAGGCCTGTGATCCCAGCTCCCCAGTGGGATGCCTGGCAGAGAACCGCGCGCTGGGGATGAGCTGTATCCATAGCACAGCTCTTCCCCAGGCTCTGCTCCGTGTTGGCTTCAACTGAGGAACCTGAATAGGTTTGCAGAGCTGGGGAAAACCAGGCCAGAAGAACCACCGGTCATAAAGCTTCACCACCATGAAGACCAACAGCGGTTCCACACACTGACCTTCCTGAATTGCCCAAACCTTGCTTTGCCCAGCATGGCAGGAGGAGAGCTTTCCAGCGTGCCAGTTGTGTTGCTCACCCTTAACTCCTCAAAAACCCCATTTTCCTTACAAGTGGGTGTAATTAATTAATTTGTCGGAATATCAAGCCTCAAATTTCTTTCCCTTTCTTCAAACTGCAAAGCAAATAACCACACAGTTGTGAGCAAAACTTTGAAAACATGGGTTTTCCCCGATTTACATGTAAATCAGCCTGACAAAAATCGTGTGACAGAGTTCAGCTCCGAAGCGAACAAAACATCCTCCCCAGGCCTGACTCTGTATTTCGCAGTGAGCTGTGTATAGAAGAGGATGTTTCAATTCAGGCACCTGTAATAAAGTTTCATAAAGAAGGGCCTTAAGCTGATAAGTCTGGCTTAGAATTTTCTTTTAACTGTCCACTTCTCATAATGAGATTTTAATTTAATTTTTTTTCCCCCAGATTTTACAGCATATAAAAGCTGCTCATGTGCCTTTGGGATGTGAAGATGGATATTTGGGAAAGGGAGAATTTTCAGAGTACTGCAACTAAATTTTTTAATGCACGGTCTAATCCTGGTATTGAGATTTTTAACAAGTTTCCTGCATAGCACAGCCCAGCCAGCCTGCACGCTGACTCCTGCTCAAACCTCCACCGCACTGCAATTGAAATCTCTGTTGTTTCCAGATTAGTCTCAAAATTAGCACACTGGGGGATTTATTTTTTTTAATGACTGGATTTGAACACCACAATCAGGTGCTCGGAAAACCCCCAGGGTCTGGTCATAAATAGGATTCCCGACCGGACAGCGCATCCTTGCAGGAAAAAGGCACTGAAGCATGTGTTTTATTCTAAAAGTGCTGCTGCTGTGCTTTAGAGATGTGATTTTCTGAGCTGGTGTCACAATGGTCCATTTTTTATGTCCTTACTGCTGCATAAAATATAATGGCAACGTGGGGTGAGTTTTGGGTGCCCCCACCTGCCCCTCTGAGCTGTGGTTTCTATGGGAAGGGAACGGGGAGTGGGGCATGGTCTCCCTGCGGGGTTCCACAGAAGCCCCTCTGGTTCACAGACTAAGCTGGACAGTGCACTGCTGCCTGGAAGCAAGCAGAGACCTGCCCTTCTGAGGTTTCCTTCAGATGGAATCCCTAAAATCCGGCATTACAGAAAACGCATGCTCTGCCTGCTTACAGTAATTTGGAGTAGAGAGTGCAGACCAAGCCAAATGCTGGGTGATTCATCAGCCTTGCCATGAGAAAGAGCGTTCTCTCTGACAGCAAGGGAGCGAGTTGGACTCTACTTACTATACAGAAGTGAAAGCACGTGTAGCAGAGGAGAGAAATGCAGGGAGGAATAGGATATTTGGCCAAACAAAAGAGGGAGTCACTATATACTTGCAGATTCAGGAAGGAAAATACTACTATTTCTTATTTTATAAAAAAAAAATTATAACACATGATTGCACTAAGCCGAACAGTCTGAAAAAACTCTACCATGTTCAAAAAACCCTCTCTGAAACCCTTTAGCCATCCTATCTGATTTTAATTCTGGCTGTTTTCTGTGTTCTGACCCTTTCTTCTCCGATCGGGAAGCATTAAGACATCCTGGACGGTTAGAAAGATTTGATAAGAGAAAACTCAGAGCACTGCCAAATCCTTTGCTAAATCTCCTTTCCCTCCTCCCCAGTATGTCACTAAAGATTTTGTAAGAGAAAGGTGCTTAATGAAATTCCAGGTACATATCCTCTTAAAATGACATCCCTTGGAAGCACCTGTTTCTAAGGCAAGGGAATATCGAGGAATTAAAAGCCTGCCAACCCAAGGAAGTTAGCCAACTTCACAGGGGGATTTATTTCCAGGCCTTGAGATAATGGAGTGAAAAATGTATTTAAATTTCTCAGGCCCATATCAGTGCTTTTAAGATAATGAAATAACTCAATAGAAATGGGTATCTGCCATGGACAGATGTGGAGATGCACCTGCTGGGGCGGTGTGGGTGTCTCTCCTAGCCAGAGACCTCTGGGACGGGGTGGGTGGTACGTCCTGGCAACCAAATCAGGTTGACCAAGGCCAGGTCGGGGCTCAGGAGGCATGACAGGATATTTACTGTGCATCCAAAAGCAGGAAGAGGAACATAATCTAGAACAGAATAATTCAGATTTGAAAGAAACGCTACAGCTGGATACATTTTAGGAAATCCTGTGGTGGGGACATACAAGAGCGCCAATGTCCAATTTGACCTTGAAGCTTGGCTGACCCACCAGAGATTATGAGAACAGTGCCTAATCAGTGGTGGAGACCGGGTACCTGTACCAGGTCTCTGTACACCTATGGAGATTTTGTCAGTGAGACCTGGCCGTGTCATGCCTCGTTGTGCACACACAGCCCACACGTGTCCCAGTGTCTGTGTCTCACTGGACAATTCCTGTACGGCATGCAGAAGGCATGGCGTGGTATATGGACTGCAGCTTCTGACTCCAGATCCCACATGCATGGAAGCAGGCCTGTTCCAGGCTCTACCTCCATGGGGTGCCATAGCCATAACTGGCTGAGACTGCACACTCTTAGCGTCGAGAGAGGAGGTTAAATTATTCTTGATTTTTACATGTGTCCAATTTCAGAGGGACCAATAGAGGGTGGGTTGGTTTGGGGTTTTTTTTGGTGACAGAAAATTGAAATTTGCACTGAAACTATTGTTTCCAATTATTTTAAACCACAGTCTTTGGCAATTTTAAGCTCTGAGCTCTGAAAAATTCATTACTACTAACTTCCATCAAGGGTGTTCCTGAAACCAAAATTACTTAATCAACTCAATTTAGCTTCTTGTGTAGACCTAATTCAGAAAAACTTTATCTTCTTGAATTGTTATTGCAATTAATTTCTCCTCCCCCCCCTTTTTCTGCAGCAGACGACATTTCAGTAATTAGATATTTTATAAAAATGAGTTATTCATTCAGGGTAGCTTCACTTTTGTATTTGATTAATCACATTACCACCGAGGTCTGGGCTTTGTCTCTAAGGGAAGTTTAATGACCTCATTTTAATCTTTCTTTTAACCACCAGGCAGGTATCAATGAAGAGAAATAAAATTATCTTCTTTCTACTTTCTCTATTTTATTATTTTTTTTTTTTTGGCAATCTCAAGATTACATCTGATGTTTTTTTCTGTGGGACTGACCCATTTAACAAGGAAGAATCGAGCTGACTCCAATTAGGTTCAGGACAGATTCAGGCTAAACAGAGCCTTGAACTGTGCCTTCGTAACTAATGCTCAGCGTAATGGAGAGGAACCAGAATGTTTCACCAAACAGCAGTTGGTTTAAAGCACTGTACACAATTAACTTGGTGATAATTTGGAAATTAATGTACTGAAAGGGAACAGCCAAACCAAATGCTACTGTAAATTTAGGGTTTGATTAATGGGGTCTATGACGAAGAGGCTTCTATCAAGAAGATAATATTTTTTCTATCAGTACATATATACCTGTGCAATATAATGGAATAATTCACATAAGCTCCAATATATTTGGGAGTAGAGATTTGGAAAATATTGATGACTGCTTGCCTTGTATCAGTATCTGTCACTGCTCTGAATCCAGCTATATGTGTATCTATATTTGTGTATCTATCCATGGTGCAGACTACACTATGTAACCTCAAAGGTATTTCACCCTGTCATACACTACATTGGTGTAAAGACAACAGAAATCACTGAAGGGGCTGATGTGCTCTCACTTAGAACACAGGGAATTACTGTTTTCTCATAAACTGAGAAATATCTTTCATTTTAGATGAAAGAGGTGATAAAATAAAGAGCAAAAGTTGAGTATCCACAAGAGAGCATGAAGCGTGTCTTGCTTTCCGTAGCATTGCTCTGAAAGGGTCTCCAGCACTGGAGGATACCGTGCCTGGGTAGAGCTGCATTGCTCACAAAAAATCTGCACCCTGAGCTGGGCACCTCACACGTTCCTTATCACGTAAGCATCACATCCCTACACTCTGCCGGACAGGCTCTGCATTTAAGTTGGGATCCGTATCCGAGGGTAAGTTCCATTCAAAAGGCAGGTCAAGACGTAAATGATTTCTATGAAGTCATGAGCACCTTCCTAACCGTGGCAAACCCATGTGTCTGCAGCAGCACAGCCCCTGGAATTAGTGTGCTGAGTGTTGGGCAAGGCTGGGACCAGATGGGGAGACAGAATATTGGTTCTGCTTGTTGCTACCACCCCATGACCTAGC
The DNA here is from genome assembly GCA_013400835.1 of Zapornia atra. Taxonomy (NCBI): domain Eukaryota; kingdom Metazoa; phylum Chordata; class Aves; order Gruiformes; family Rallidae; genus Zapornia; species Zapornia atra. The sequence continues at coordinate 215,806 of VZTU01026314.1, forward strand.
ACCCTTATGGTAACTCGTTCCTCATGGCAAAGCTTTTCATCAGGACCTGTCACGTAACAGGAGGCAGAAAGCTCGTTTCCATTTATGAACACTGAATTCTTACTCAGGAAAACTAAACTGATTGGTAGCATTTAGACTCCAGCAACTATATATTTGAAACACATAGAATTAGGTAGATGCTCATGTATCCAAATGCTACCAAGCATATTCAAACCACTTGAATATAATAATTCATTTCAGTTAGACGATGACAGCTCTACAACAGCCCAAGCTTTACTGTGTAGTTAGGCTGAGGTTCGTTTTGATTGGAAAATTGCAAGTGAATACAGTCACCTGGGATTTTCAATGAAAGCACAATTGATTTTTAACGATAAATCCTGTCTGTAGGACTGTACAAAACTCCTGGGTTTGTTTTCAGCTGTAAAACAATTCAGTCCTGTAAATTTTCTCACCGTGGTACTATGGCTTTCCCCTCGCTCTGACCTGCACTGTTCACCTTGATTTCTCCCTCTTGTGACAACTGTCTCTAATTTACACCATGGGCATAATTTTGATGATTTTCAAATACTGTAGCATCCAGGCTAATCTATATTCAAATGTCACTGCAGACCTTTTGAATGGCACAGGTATAATGATGGGAGGGACCATGAGATCTGAATAGGCAACTACTCGCAGCTTCAGTCTATACGCTGGGAAATGAGGTGCTCAGGATTTAAGCCCTGGATCTTTTCCAGATCCGTTCACATCCCCAGGGCCTGGGTGACAGCTACCCACATCCACTGGTTTTCCCTGGATCAGCTCTAGTAAGACCTCTTCGTAGTACAGGCCTTGGAAGGCACCCTGGTTCATTTGTCTGTCTGTGGGAAATCCCAGTGAAATTCCAGTCCTGGGATCTCCATGCCAGATTAATTTGTAAAACATGACCATTCGGTCAGACATTTTTGGCAGTGCAGTGCCAAAACTGAAAAGCCCCTTTAACTTGGGTCTCTATCCATGTCATTTTACTCATGAAACACCAAGCCCTTTGCTCTGCAGACTTCACTTCTGACTGACTCAGCCGAGTATGAGCCAGTTTACTCACTCAGCACTACCATGGCAGCCAGAGGTGAGTCTGATCTGGTGCTATTAATTCAACAGCCCAGTTAAAATCTGGTAAGACATGCTTTTTCCGATATGCTTGCAACAAGTACTTGCTCCTCCACTAATGAGCCAAATCCACTTTGCAACTAGATTAACCTTACCTAGCAACACATCCCCTTCTGCTAGAACGTGCTGTTCCTCTGTCCCAGCTATACTGTTGTGAGCTCCCAGGCAGCCTGTGGCCCCAATGCCCTTCCCAGGCAGAAGCCACCGCTGCCCATCCACAGTGAGCTGGGAAGCACCCACCCATGCCTGATAGTCTTGCCCTAAACCTTCAGGAGCTGGTCCTAATGGGTATCAATGGTGAGATTAGCCACCGAGGCAACGCAGCGGGGAAGGGGATGCAGTCCTAGAGCTGCCTCTTTAAAACACGCTCGCTCCACTGGACTCAGCCTCGAATGAGGAGAATCTCAAAGCAGTGCCAAAGGGCAAATTTTAAAGTAGCTTTAAATAAGACCTCCTAAGGCTCTGGAGCTTAAAGAACTTGAATAGCCCAGTTTCTTTTTTTTTTTTTTTTTTCCTTTTTTTTTTTTTTAAAGAAGAGGTTGATTGCCAGGCAGGTTTTCCCAAGAATCCACAAGCTCCACTAATCATGAGCACTTCAGTCCTTTGAAATAATATTTCCCTTACATGGACTACTATAAAAACAAGTTCTGCACAGTAGGCAAATTTAAAATAACTTTTAATTAACATTTAAGACACAGAAGTCTGATCATGCAAATTCATCTGCGTCTCCTCTCTGCGCCTGATTGTTCCTGATTGAATACGATAAAAATAGACTTTGTATGAGTCAAGTGTAGGCATGGATTTCTTTAACTTCTCCTCCCCTCTGATTATGCATTTCCTTAGATAAAGTGGAAACCCTTGGATGGCTATTAACAGTATCATGGGTCAGGCTGGAAAGGGCATCCTGCTTGATAGGAGTTAAAAGATTTCACTGGAATTAAAGGCATTCCTTCCATCAGCAAAGAAAACCAAACCCACCTTCCATCTTGCATAAAATCTCACCTGAGACTATGCAGCATTGTATTGTCTCAGCTGATTTTTAATCTCTGAAACACCAACATGAACTGGAGAGCCCTTCCCCTGTATCAGAGGTGAGCATCTGGCCAGAGGCTCAGCTATGGATCTATCTGAATAGGGAAAAAACACAACTCGCCTGCACACAAGAGATAAATATTTGAAGGGAGGCTGAGGAGCTTCAGCATAATTAAGACATGTCAGAGAACATGACCCTGTTATGAGCAAAAGGCATTCTGGATCAGGGAGGGCTCACTGATACCAGTACCTTTATCTTGTAGCTGTTATGGAGACAGTTTCCCAGTAAAACTTACCACTAAGCCTTTGTAACACTGTCCAGCTACAACATCATGATTTTACACCAGCTGATGATTTAGCAGATGCAAAACCCACCAAAAACACCACAAAAGGGAACCAGCCCAGCTAATCATTCCCTAAGGACCATGGGAAACCCAGGTTTGGGGGATTAAACCACTCTTTCCCAAGGCACCCATCCCAGAGCCTGCAGGCAGCGTGGTCTGAGACAGCATTCCTTCTGCTTGCCCAGGGCTCACATCTCTGCTCTCTGGCAGAGGGAATTGCTTCTCTCCATTTATTTTTGCAAGCAACAATGTCACATGAAGAACACAACAGAGCAGGCTGAAGTCCCTCAGCAAGCCAGAAGAGCTTTTCCCCAGGTCACGGTCCTGCACTAAATCATTAGAACTGCCCAGAATAGCTGCCTATGATGTTTAGAGCATTTCACAGGATGCTCGACTCTCCTGGCGCAGATCTGATGGCTTCCCACGCCGGGGCAGTCTCTCCTAAGACATTTCCTCACTGTTAGCTGCTCTCTGATGCTTCTCAAAATGAGCCAGATAGCACTGCAGATCAAGAAAATATTCACCATCACAAAACACAGAACTGGAAAGGACTTGAGGAGGTCACCTCGCCCTCACCGTGCCCCAGTGCTTTGTGGTTTGATGCACACAGTCCTGGTTGCGACTGTCAGGACCAGTTGTGACATGCTGATGAAGACTGGACGCGAAGTTAACACAATCTTGAATTTAAAATTGTTTTGGCTAGAGACTGTGATTTTTCTCCTCCATGTAATTTCAGAATCCTTTGCATGAGACGGTGGGGCTACTTCTTGCCCTGCTGTTGTGTGGGACCCTTCCCCAGCCTTCCAGAGGATGGACTAAAGGGCACGAAAACCACACTGATCCCCTTTCACATAAGCAAGCCATCAGTCTGGGGTTTCATCACAGGATTTTCAATTTGTACACTTACAGATCTTCCACGTGATATTTATTGCTCTTTTCCCTTTTCTCATCTAGCACTACACTCTGATCGCAGCCCATCTGGTACTTCAGGTGTCCATTAACTACCATACCTCAGCAGGTCATTGACACCCATGGACGTGTGATTTTGGCTCTTGTACACCCCTATCTGAACTCTCACATGGTCCATGCAAGCAGCCTCTCCACCACCCCACAACAGCGTGCCCATCTACGGACGTGATCTGACTTTCTTGGCCATACAGTGGCTGTTTGCTTCTCTCCCATCCTGTTGTGAAGTTTCACACAGTAACATTAATTCCTGCTGCTGAATACATGAGCTGTGACACCAGCGTGGTGCAGTGTCCTCCTGAGCTACATTCTTATCCAGAAACGATTAAGTCTAAAACCACCCTGGCTGAATGACAGGTAATTTAGGAGCGCTATAGGGTGGGCCTTTGTATGTGTCTATGCTGAATACAGTCGCTTGAGCTCCTTTCATCTGGCAGCTTTCCAAGAGCAAGCCACAATTTTAGTTATTCAGCCTATTTTGTTTTTACAACTGCATCTCAATACAGAAGAATTTTAAATAAAAATATACTGTATCTCTTCAAACAGTCCCCAGTCTTAAAAGAGACCATGGGCTTTCTTACCCTCCAAGGAGGTGCCGATTTCCTGGAAAGAGATTCTTACTTGCCTCCCACCCTCCCTTCTTTTTCCTTCTCCCCCTCCCCAAAGGCATCAAAATGCAGATCAGACTACTTGAGGACAGCAAGGAGATTGAGCTCAGGTTTAAAAGGACTGATCAGCCTGATGCTGTTCTCTCTCCCATTCAGGGGGAAAAAAATATTGTACTTTCATGCTCGTGGGAAATTCATCCTGGCTATACCCAGGAGTATATTTGTTTCCATGGAATCAGAAAATATTATTGTAAGACACTCCACCCTTGGTTTTCAGATCTTTATGAAGTCCCACATGCTACGAGATAGAGCCCTTTGGCCCTTACAAAACCCTTCCTTCAGTGTTTGAAATTAGAGAAATAACGGTACACGCCAGCCCTGCTTAGAGGAAGAGTAGCATTTCTGATCCTATGGGTAATTCTCTTGATGGCTTTTATTCCTTCTAGGTCTAACACATGCCAAGACATTAAATACTCCATTATCTCACCTTCTATCAGTGCTTTGGAAAGTGGCTTGCGAAGACTTTAACACACACATCAGAGGGATGCTGCCCTCCAGCAGGCAGAGATGGGTGTGGGTGACTCACCCTGACACAGCTCATCCCATCATCCCAGACCTCACCTCCAAACTTGGATTTGGAGACAAGGACCAGGCAACCTAGGTCATCTGGAACAACCTGTGCTTAAATTACGTGGCCACTAGATGTCATTCCTTTTTCACTCAAACAGAGGCTAAAGACACATTCACCTGGCAGAATAGGGTGCCCCCTGCAAACACCGGCAAGCTGGGGCACACATACTGCTGAGGTGAGAAGTCGCATGGCCTGGGAAACAAACTCTACAACCAGTAGCTTTAAAATTTTCCAGAGAACAATCCCATGATGTCAGGGGAAAGGACCACACAGTCCAAGGCCGGTATCAGATTTTTATGGCTCTTCACAACTTTCATATCATAACTAAGGAGACATTTGATAACAATTTCACAATACAAAGCTTGGTGTATTCGCTACGTGCTGCTGCTAAACTCACCCTATACTTGCTGGAGCAGCAACGCAGGCTGATGACCGAGGCCCCGATCTGGAAACGTGTTGAGTGCTCCTACTTCTCTGATCAAGGAATTTTGTGCCCTCCTTTTTCTGAGAATATAAGCCCAGGTCGCTCCACCATCAAATGCTGCCACTGCTTGGGAGCTGAGCGCATCACATCCATGAGCCTGGGTCCCGATGGCGATGGGAGGGAAGGACCCGGAGCCCACGGCTGGCAGGGAGCTGATTCAGGTCCATGGTGATACGTTCTGGGCTCTACAGGGCTTCCTGCTACATACTTGTAGTTTGATAGGGTAAAACTAAGGGGAAACTTTTTGTAGTGCATGACTACATATTTGCCTGTCTCTTCAGATGGAACGAAAATTCAGAATAACATATAATATTACATATAAATATTATATAAATAATAATAGCAGTCCTCAAATGATGTTCAGTGTCTTGAGCACAATGCAATTTGACTTTCTGATTTTTTAAAGATTTGGTATTAGTTTAAGATACATCATTTACTGCTCCTTGTCGACCCTAACATGAATACAGGCAGTAGATGCACAATGATTTCTCATTTATTAGCACACAGACCTCTGTAGTACTCTGTGGCTTCCAAAATTACCACAGACACTTCAGATGGCTCTACATATATGAATTATGGAGGCTGGAAAGAACCAGACCACATCGTTTCACCTTCCAACTCTTCATTTTTACCACAACCAGCTCTAAAATTGCATCCTTTGAAATCTCTCTGTGATTTCCCCCTTGTCCCTTGCTAATAGCAGCCTGGAGCATGTGAGAAGAGAGAAATACCGTACTAATAGAAGAAAGATTTTTAACTGATTAAAACCAGATGTTCTGAAGAATGTCCACACGTTTACTGCTGGCATGCACACATACATCTGTCAGAGCTATTAGTGGGATACAAATTTTACCAGATACCTGTTACCATTCAGAGTATTTATTGCTTCCTTGAAATCATACCTCAGCTACTAACCCAAAAAATATCTCATACTGCTCAGGATTCCACTCATAAGTAATAACAACTCTGATAAATCCACAGCCAATTGCTGTGAAACAACTGTATCCTCTTTGGTGCCATCAAAGGTAGCCTGTTTGCCACATTATTTCAGCTCCTTTAGACCTCGGTGAAATTGGTCACCAAATGGTTTCACTAGCTCACGAATCACTCTCTTCCTTTCTCCTTTTTCACCTCCCCCTCCTTTTTTTCACCCCTGAAAGTCTTTGTTCCACGATTATCTATCAAGTTCCTCCTAAGCTAAGAGAGATGACGGGTATAAACATCCATGAATTACAAACACGTTGTGTGTCCATGCATCACTGTGCTGATGTATTGATACTTACAGTGCTGGTAGTGAATTCGGGTGGGTTGTCATTCACATCCGTCACCGTAATGATCGCTGTTGCCGTGTTTGAGAGACCATAGTTAAGATTTCCTTCCATATCTGTGGCTTGAACAATGACTATATACTGCTGAACTTTCTGGAAAAAAAGAAAAGAAAAGATGAGGAACAAATGGCATCCTGTAAAATGCCTTGGTTCATTTTCTGTGTACAAGTGAGGTTTTTTAAGCAGAGTAAGAACTTAATCTGATTCAAAGTGTAGGCAAAGACAGCAGATAAAATTTTCTATCAGGTTTCTGAAGGGTTTTTTTGCATAGATCCACATAGATATCCACATGAACAGTGGGTATCACCTGAAAATAGAAGTCTTATGGACAAATATCCTTGGTTGAAGCAGACATTTTTGTTAATTTTTAAGCATTTTCAGCAACATTAATTTCTGTTTTCTGAAAAGCAGTAAAAAAGTTGCTAATGTGTTTTCACTGACAACATCCCTAAGAACATTATACCCCCAAAGTGACAGCAACACTGTCTGGCAGCCCTCCAGCTTGTTCTGCTCCCGCAGTTCCATGCCCACAAACCATTTTGATAGTTAAAATACCCTCCATGTTTCAACCCTTAACGCAGCCTCAGTAAATAAGGAGAATTTAAGTCCGGTCTGGAAATAAAATAAAAAGAAAAAAAAGAGAAGTATTCCCTGCAATAAACAAAAGTTCAGTGGAACTAATTTAAATTCCTGAGCTTGCCAAACAACGTGGCTCTCAAAGAAAAAGCTTTACAGAGCCAGCCGTAAAAATCACACATTAAAGTTCTTCTACAAAGACTCAGTATGTCAGTACAACTGGAAAATAAACCTGAATAAAATAGGAGAGGGTGTCTGATCCTGCGTGTGTGTACATCTCCCTGGGATGTTTCTTTACTTACAGATGTTTGTCTGCATTGAGAAAAGCCTCCTAATCTTTAAAACTGGCCTCAGCAATAAATTTCCATTTGGATCTGCCGAATTTACTATTGATGGCTACACATGTTATGCTAAGGGTACACTGAGCTCTTTACAGGCAGATATGAAAGCAAACCTCCTCTCCTGGAACACGGGCAAAGTGATGCGCTGAGAACCTGAGAGGGATCCAGCCAAAACTGGGGCGACTTGGGGCCAAAGCTAAACATTACACCCAATTACTTAAGGTTTAAGGTGTTAATTACAGACAAGGACTGGGATGCAAGGACCAAGGGGCTCCGATGGCACATTAGTGGGTCCAAAGGGTGTGAAAAAACAGGGGCACAATGTTATGTAGAAAAAGCTTTATGCAAAGCCAAGCAGAGGGACGCACCGGATTGCTCCTGCTCACAGCTTACTCAGCGGCTGCTCTGCCTGTGTGCCGACGTTGTAAGTGTGAGTAAAGTTTCAAGTGTCCTTCGAAATTTCAAATGGGAAGAATTCTGTGTCTCAACTGCTACATAAACCTTCCTGAAGCGCTGTTACTGGCTTAATACTTCAATTATTCTGAGTTGCTAGAATGAGAGATCCAAATTTTAGTTTCATCTTGATTCCAGGACTTAATTGACAGATATTAACCTGCTAAATTGACAAGGTATCACACACAGGGATCCATCAGCACCTTGCAACTGGAATATATTATGGAAATGCACTTGCCTTGTCTCTCGCTACCTTGTATAATAAAACATGAGGGAGAAACTATTGTTAGTCCCTTGCTTTTCCTCACGCAAAAAGCTGTCGTTCATTACTCCTTTTGTAAAGCACTGGGTAATTTTAAGTCTGAAACGTCCGTATTAGTGAATGTAATTTCTATTTCATATTTAGATTTACCTTCCTTGCACTCTCTTATAGACAACTTGGGAGGCTGACAGAAGTATTCCCCAACAGGCCAAATAATTGTGAGCTAAGTTTAAATCACAGAAGGTGTGTGTGTGGGGGATGATATTAAAAAAAAAATCACAGTGGCAATCAGGCTCCACATAAATCAGAAAAAGAGGTTGGGGGCCCACATGAGAGGCTCCACGTCGATAGTGCGTTTAGACGGCAAAGCCACCTCTAACAACTGCTCACTGCAGCACAACAGAGTGCTTCCGATGGGACGGTGCAGCTGTCACGTCCCTGGAAAACCTCCAGCGCTTCGGCAGCGACCATAGGAAAAAGAGTAATTAAAAAAAAAATAACTCATTCCTTTCTGTTAGGCAAGAGGGCTACTGCACTGCCTTGGTTGGTGGGGGGGTGTTCCTTTGGGAACCTGGCTCTTCCTTACTTCATCACTGCATTAGCCAACCGACCTCTTACACTGCTGGGCCCCCTGGTCATGCTCTCACCCTGGTGTGCCCACTGGAGCCAGGCAGGACTGTTGTGGTAGTATGCCTCCAGCGAGGGCACGGCAAAGGCAACCACACTATGGTGTCAGAAGCGATTCTCAAACTCATGACGCTGTAATGCAAACTTTAATCTGAGCTCTGAGAAGGAACTGCAGACCTCGGGTAAGGTCACACTCAGTCTGCGCCACGCTTATTCATACTGGGAGCCAGCCCGCACACCTCCCGCCGCCTTCAGCTCCTTTCCGCCTTGCTTTATTCACTTCTTAAAGCTTCCCCTGGAAAAATGAATCCTCTCATGCAAGGGGGGTGGGTGGGAGGGGAGCGAGGGACTAGAAAGTCTCATTTAAAATTTTTGTTAACTTCACAATTTTACTGCTTATTAAATTATACATACTCTGATGACATATGCCTGTGTGTAATCACAGATCCTGTCTTATTAATCTCAGGCTTACAATAAAGTTTTTTTTATTTAACAAAGTGCCTTTCAGAGCATCCCAGCACCGTGTTAATAAAAACCCCACACAAATTCAGAACACTAAATTAAAGAAATTTAAAAGAAAAGATTATATCGATCAGATAATACAAACTCAAAAATGAAAATGCCCAGATTTTAGTAATGTACAGATGTACCAGTCACAAAGAGCTGGTGTGGCAGGCTGGGAAGAGGGGAAGGAAGGCAAAGGAGTGCTACGCAAATGTGGAGAGCCCAAACCTGGTGGGAAAGTGTGAGGAACTGCAGCAGATCAGTCTTGAATGGGGTGACCAGGTAGGATTGTGATGGGAAGGGACCCATGAAGATGGGTGCTGGAGCTTAGGATACCACAGGCAGCTGCAACAGTAGGGATGTGAGCTGAGCTGCTGGTGGAAATTTCAGAGGCATCACCAGAGATGTGTCGATTTCCATCAGCTGAAGGCATGGCGACTGTGTTCAGAGCAGAAGCATGATCGGCCAGGGAGAAGTGCCCGGGCTGGCACGTGAAGTCATGTAACACAAGAACATGTAAACAGAAGTGGGCCAAGATCTGGCAAATCCTTTGGCACTGGGTTACCATCCGTGTCCAGTTCTGCCTGAAAGGCTCCAGCGTGGGCACACAAGGGTGGTCATTTTGAGTACCTAGTTTCAGTTTATAACTAATTCAATCTTCAGCAAGATTGGCCCCCACAGATAACAAATTACTGATTTTTTGTTTTTCTGTAGCTAACCTTTATGCTTTTGTGCATTAAGCTGATTTTATCGAACTATTAAATCAATTTTAATTTCAACATGTCCTTCCAATTTGTCACAACATCTCCAGGGGCATCTTAGTTTGTTGTCCTAATATTATTATTACTGCTACGACTATTAAAAAAAGAAAAAGGCAGCCCCATGCCCCCAAGCACAAGGGACATTTTCTTGATGGCATTTTGATAATACAGAATAATTCTCATATTCTTTCATTGCAAAAATGACATTTTAAGTAACACAGGGCAGAAACTACAGCATAAAGGTAACACAAAACGGTCCTTGCCCAGAGAAACAACAGTGTAACCCTGTGTTTGCTCTGATGGTGACGCTGTGGAACTAAAGAAATGAGCCTCTGCCCTGAGGGGGTCAAGACTAAAAACCCAGCCGCGGAGAAGTCCCTGGGAGGTCCAGTGGCCAGTATTTTTAATAAATCTAGCAAATCTGCACACTAGAGGAAAGGAAATGTGCTGCTTCTGCTTAAGCCAAAGAGAAAAACCCCTCATCTTGATAACTGCAGTGCTTTTAGTCTGACCTAAAAACTAAGAAGGGCTTTTGAAGGAAAAAATTACGAAGGGAAGAATAATTAAAGGAACTGTGCCAGATCTAATCTGTCTGCTCTTCTGTCAATCATCTGATACAGTGCCACAGAGAAATGCATCAGCTAAATTCCAGAAGATGGGAATTAGCTGAAGAAATTGGTTAAGCTGGTTAGTAGGAAGTTCACTGAAAAGATAGTGGTGCCTTGTACAGAAAGAAATGACGGCTCGAAAGAAGGGCTACCCAAGGATTGAGTAACAGAAACAAGATGGGATTTAATAGTATGAAATACAAGATCATGTAGCAAGGTACAAGTAACGACACTTTTCCAGCAGCTGATTTACTGGATGTGAGCGAGGTGGACTGGCACCACATCCCACCGGCTCCATGCCATGGAGCAAGACATAAATGCATCGTGCACAGTATTAATCCCTGGTGCCAAGCTCATCGGGATGCTGTGCACAATCGGGGTCCCTGAGCAACCCGGATCCAACCAGGTGCCGGCAGTGAAGAGCCCATCACCGGAGAAGAGCCTAGAAGAGCTTGGCTTGTTTAGTCTAGCAAAATGAAGGCTGATAGCAGATATGATTGCTGTCTATAAATACATCAGGAGGATAAACACTAGGAAGGCAAATGAGCAATTTAAACTAAAGGACAATGTTGACACAAGAACAAATGGGTATAAACTGGCCATGAATAAATTTAGGCTGGAAATTAGTAGGTCCTTCACTGCTAAAGGAGTGAGATGCTGGAGCAATCTAGCACAGGGTTTGGGGAACAAAAAGGTTCAAGAGAATGTAATACAATTATGGAGAAAATCCTTTTGTTCAAGGTAGAAATTATGACAAACCGAGCTAAACCAGAAGTCAGATGTCTCTGTGCTCTCTGTACGCAAACAACTTTTTAGGAAGAAAAAGGATAAAAGCTCTTTCAGCCCAAACACCACAATACTTTTGGGTGAAAATGGTCTAAGTCTTAACACCGATCGATATCGCTGAACCAGCCCATTTGGTCGGTGCACACACAAAGGAGTAGGTGCCCCAAACAGAATTACAGTTATTGGAGCGGCTCTCCCCATCAAGATACAGGCTGGCAGGAAAGGCGCTGTCTCCAATCCCCCATCAAGCTGAGCACCGTCTTGCTGAGAGGTTATAAATAAACCTAAAGCACATTCAGGGAAAGAGTCTAAAAGAACAAAGTGTTTTAAAATGAAATCATAGTAATGAAGTGCTATCTGTGATCCCAATTTTCAACTGTTCACGCACAGTGTTTTTAGGAACATGGCCATTCCTGGTTTATACATGCAATTACTGTAAATCACACGCGAGCTGGGTAGCTGCGAATGCCAAAGTCCAGAAATGCAGTAATTATGTGATTAAATTAATCTGCATTATGGACAAAGGGTTTGCAAAATTAGGACCTACATTTTCAAAGCTCTGTACAAATATTGTCCAATTAATTACCACTTCCTGAGAAATGTATGACTGGCTAATTTTAGCATCATGTCTGGTAAAGCAAATAAGGTTACCAGGATGTTGCTGTGGGATGTACCGAGTAGGAATCCATTGGCAAAGGAGCTAGAAAATCTATATCCTGTATCCTGTTTCCTTCCACTGTTATCCTAACATCTTTATATTGATGTGGTTTTTCATCTCCCCTTACTTTTGCAATACCAGTGAGAAGAATATGGGACCTTCCTACATTTTGACACCGCCGCCCCAATAATTTTTTTTATATGCCAGTGAATGTTGATGTTGCTTACTTTTTTTTGGTAAAATATAGTAATAAATGTTGTACCAGAGCCAGGAGAGCCAAAGTGAAAACAAATAAACAAGCTCCACCCCAAACATCCACTTGAATCAAGCAGAAATACTGGATTCTTCCAAAAAGCTTTGGCTAGCCCTCATTTAAGCAAAGCTCATGGGCAGACCTTTTAAAGCCCTCACCCCTTAAAACTCCCTAGGCAGCCACAACTACGCAGGCACACAGATTCACAGGAGAAAGCTGTATTCTGGGGTCTCAGCGAAGAAGGCAGCTTTCACAGAGCACCTGACACCTTTCACAGTTTCCCCCCACTAGACACGGTGGTGGTGAGCGAGCTTCGCCTGCGTGCCAGAGTCGAGCACGGTCCTTGATACAGGTTGACCTTTTCATTTCTTACATGCAGCACCGCATCACATCACATATGCGGCACCCTCGACAGACATCAAACCCTGGGCTGGTGAATCTCAACGTGCAAGCTGCCATCTGAGTTAAAAAGACACAGATTTGCTCCATTGCAGCCTTACTACATGGGACCAGCCACTATCAGAGGCACTCCCCCTCACTAGCACCATGGTGTAATGCGGGAGGGACTCACTTTAACTTGGCTACTAGACACTGCACGACCACAGACAGGAAAGCAGAGAGGTTTATTTCCTCCACTTAGTTGAGGTTACACTGGCTTTTCTTCTAGCATGTCATGGTGTTCCCCATCTGCAAGCATTTGGGCATGTTTGATTTCATCGTTACCTGTGATGGCCAAGCCCTCAAACAGCAGCAGTGCCTTGTTCCAGTGAGACACAGTTTCCAGTTTACTCCCCAGGACACAGAGGTGCATCAGTGTGTCAGCTAAGACAGCTTTCGTCCTTAACACAGGTGTGGATGCAAAACAGCCTGGCCTGGGACATGCAGGTCAGACCCCAAGAGCTCATGCTGCCAGCTACCAAATCTGCCCACGACCAATACTGACACGTGCCTCCAGCTTGGGAAAACCCTCAGTCCCACCACCCACAGCTCCCTGAATCACACGTCATAGCATACTCCCACCACTCCTGTGTCATTAACCCACGGCTGCAGCACTGCTGGGGCTGCTGCACACTGGCCTGGGAGTATCGCACAGAGCAGAGGGGGGACACACGGCCAAGCAAATGCCTGGGGGAGAGTCCCCCATTGTCCTCAAAGGGTGCAGCACCCCACACCGAGGGCCATCCCCAGCCCAAACACCACTCCCACACACATACCACACTCGACGGGAATAGGGAAGAGACAGGGAGAGGATGACTTCTCATGCTCACCCTTCTCACAGCAGAGGATTTCTGCCCGCAGCGCTGAATGTGCGTGACTCAGAAAGAAGGGAAATATTTATTCAGGAGCCATTCTGACGAGTGCTTCAGCACTTGCTCTGACTCACCAGCAGATCTCACCCAAGGCTCCAAGAGCTGTTCCCAAATCTTCAGGAACCAGCCCAACACATTCCCAAAGTCTCTGCAAAGAGTAAAGGCCCAGAGCCCACAAGCCAACGTCAGGATTTTCCTCTGGCACTGCAGCTATGTTGACAATCGGCCTTTAACAGCTTTCTCCTGGCAGCCTGATTAACAACCACCAATTAAACCTTTTTTTAACACTTTCCCTCGCAGCACCTGAGACCTGTAGCCCCTGGGATCTCACATCTCATACTACCCATCCTTCTCTCTCTTAAGCTACTGCACTTCCAGAGAGTATTTCAATGCGTTACAATTTATGCACTTTAACCCATCCAGAGCCAGCAGACACACAATCAGCTCTTCCAGCCTCTCCAAGGGTGGGTGCTGAATCCCCCATGTAGGTGTAAATGGGACCTGCTCCAGCTTAGCAGCTATCTTCTCTTTTGTGTGGCAGCTTTTGAAAGCAAAACAGCTTCTGGCACTGGGTCCCACACCCAGCCGTAGCTAACCTGAGCTTTCCTATGAAAGCAGGAGGAAGTGCTTTAAGAGTGACCTGAATGAAAGGGAATGTGATCTTTTTATCACACAGAGGTTACAAAATCAAAGAAAGACTGAACGCCTTTCAGGAGTCTACTCTGTTTGGCCTCTCAGTAGTGTGAGACCAAATAGTTCAGTGGTCCTGCCCCTGGCTGCCTCTTTCTGTGCTACTCAGACAGTGAAAGTAGTGAAAATGTACAGGCCAGGTACAGAGAAGACCCTAACAGCCATGCCGAAAGCCTTCCAGCATCCTGGCAGGACAGAAGACGCATGAACCAAACTGAATTGCCTGTCCACTTAATTTCATTGTGAGAGCCAGGATTTTGCTGAACAGCCAGCTCCAGAGGCGGTGGTATTGACTGAATCTCATCTCAGAAAGTGATCTCCTAGTTGTCAGGGATACACAGGGAAGCTTAGAAATATAAACTCCAAACACTAAAAAGCCCTGAAACAAAACCAGGGAAAAAAAACCCAGTAGACAAATAACTGAAAATGGTAACACAGGCTGGGGATCCTGGCAGATCATCTCTGAGGTTTTCTTAATGCCTGGTGCTAGTAGTGCTGTGCCTACGAAGGGCCATATTAAACTAAACAGCGATGCTGTGAGGGTGATACGCAACAACCACATTCATCTGAGATATATATACACATATATATATATTTCTGAGTGAGTTTTATTCCTGAGGGATCAGACGCTGAGCCTGCACTATCAAGGTTTTGAAAAAACACCCAACCTGAAACCCCACCACGGTGCAACACGTGAAGAATATCAATGCAGCAGCAGCTTCTGCTCAAGGAAAAGGGACCTACTGGAAAATACATTGCATCCACCAAGGGAGTCAACTGACCCAAACACACCTTGCAGAGGGTTTGACCCCACCTCGCCGCCACTTATAGAAACAGCATGTTTAGAGATACGCTGGATACGAGGTTAATAGCCAAGTGGGGTCTGTTTAACCTGGTACTTGTTCCAGACTTGGAGTTGCAAAAGATGGGGATTAGAGGTCACAACATTTTTTAGCTGCTATTTGAGCACAGACATTTGTCAAAACTTGAATGCAGTTGCCTGAAAGACTTCTAAGCCCAAAGATTTTTTTTCCATATCTGAAACAGTGCTTTGAAATTGTCCTTACTCTTTAAAGTTCACCCCAAATGTAAATAGTACCTCTATATTTAGGACAGGGACAGTATTTTGCAGTGTTGGGAAGTTTCATAGCATGAACGTAACATTTGTTCAGATTTTTTTCTTTTTTTTTTTTTCCAGACTGAGCCTTGGCAAATAAGTCACCGAGCCTGGAGCAAACAGCAAATAAGGGCTGGGCCTTTTTCAGAAGAGAAGTATGAAAAGAACACTGCCACCAAAAAAAACCCACCAGTGTTCTGCTGCATTCATTTTCTAGTTTTACAATGTTTTACGTACTGATGCTGCCACTGAGGGACCTAATAGATTTCTATGCCTCAAGGAGTCCCATAAAGGCACCTGGATTGTGCACAGCCTATTGAAGCCGTTCAGGCGTTACAGACCAACTTCAAAAAATATTATCAAAATTACTATCAGAAACTCTGTTGTAGCAGTATCTCTGTCCTTGGATAGTATCGACTTTCCTGTTTAGAAAGACAGTCAGTTAATGAGCTTCTCATAGGGTTCTCTCATTTAATGCCAAATTAGAATCAGAGAATCGTTAGAAATGGGTTACAACTCACTCTTCAGTGACCCACACCACAGATCAGACGAAAGTCCACAAGGAAGCAGGAGAGGAGTAAGCAAAATGAATTGTCTGCTTTCGGTCGTCACCACTGATAGCCATGCAAAGGGATGGCAGTGAGCTGGTATAAGCTACGAATAAATTCAATAAGTAAAAGAGATAGGACGAGTATCTTGGACAATGTATTTTGATTCTGACTCCAGCCCCGAGTCGATGCCAAAGCAGAGCAGGGGTGTGATTAAGTCTGCAGGCTGCAGCTTGGAAGACCTGGCTTCCTTCTGCATTTTCCCAAACACTCCCCAAGTGACCTTTAGTAGGTCATTTAATTTTTCCGTGCCTCAAAGAAATTGAAAACAACACTTCAAAATGAAATGAAAACATTTTCTTATCTCACAGTGATATCGTGAGAATAAAAATCCATTAGCTTGCTGAAGCACTCAGCCACTCGGATGAGGTCTGCTGAGGTAACCATCTCCAGCACCCTTCCTCTGGTGGCAACCACACTGGGTACCAGCGCAGGAGCTGGCATCCTGCTGCATCTTGGAAGAAACAAGAAGCAGCTCGGATCCAGCAGACATCACGTTCAACTCCTGTCAATGTTTTTTGCAGGCTTTATGCCCCAGAGGTGCCAGGTCATCTTGCAAAGCACTTAAAAGGAGCCCCCAGGAACAAGCCTTCTAGCTTTTGGCTGAGGCAATTTTTTGTAAACCCATGAAATTACATTTGGCTTTTCTTGGATAGGAAGAGACAAGTGATAGTTCAATGTCTAGGTGGTCAGACAGCAATCGTCGCTCCTGAGAGGTGCCCTTTGGTAAATATGCCAGCATTAAATTGATGCTGCTTCCAGGTTGTGCCTGCCACTTTCTGACAAAAGGAGTGAGTGTTGAGAGACAGAAGAAACCCAAAAACCCCCAGCAGACCCAGGGAAGGGAAAGTAAACAACAATCTGAGATGCAGTTTTGAAAATAAACAAAGTGACCTTCTTTGGACTCGTGCAAACCAAATTCTTCCTATAATGTGTAACTTCTCCCTGATTACCCCGAAGCCATGCTTTGGGAAAAAAAAGAGAAATCCTCGTTATGTCCATTGCACTCTTATAATCCACAAAACCTTTGCTGTCAAACGCTGCCAGAGCAATTTAATAAACAGGGAGAATGCCTTAATGTATTCTGAAACCTGAAAACCACCCATCATTAGCCCCACATGCTGTTTTCCTACTTTCTCTGCTTTAAGCCATTTAGCTGCTACAGCTGTTTTCCTTGTAAATCTGACTTCTGGTTTTATCAGCCTGATTTGTTTTCTGGTATATCTTGCTTGATTAAAAACAGGAAGAAAAACCTTTCATGATTCAGGTAAAACTGCCTTGTTGTTTAAGCTCTGTTGGGCTGGAAGCTTGGAAAAGATCATCCAGAAGATCAGTGTAGGTGAACAAATATTCATAATATTGCACAAAATTTATACCTGGTCTCATTTTTGCGGATAGGCTTGAAATTCCACGCTCATGACACCACTGCTATAGTCAGGCCTGTTTATTTTTAGGAGCATGAGCTTTTCTAAACCCTATCAATGTGGCAATTAAAAAAAAAATAAATCCCTGTAATATGTTCAACATAATATATTCAAACTTGCTCTAATCCTATACATATACACATGGTGGGTCCAATGTAAGGATCCTGCATATTAAAATTAATGGCAGCCGGTAGCACAACACAAGGCTTGGGAATCTGTACTGTGTTGGCTCCCTATGGTCTGGATAAAATAAACTAATTTGGTGCCATTTGTTATCCAATGCTGAGAATATTTTAAGAAAATAGCTTGGCTAAGTCCTTGCTAGCTGCCTATCATATATGCCTTCACCATTATAAACTGAAGGGAACATCCCAACAGCAAAGGAACAGGTTATAGTTAGAAAAGCAGCTGATTTAATTAAATTTGGCAGAATGAAAGGTTAGTGGAAAACAGTCAAATAACTGAGAAGAGATTAATGCAAGATTCTCCCTATTGTATTTCCCTAAAGAGCTGTTTTACCCAGTATGAGGAGGGTCATGTTGCACCGACTAGCTGAGAGAGAATGTGATTGACAGAATTACTGGAAAAGAAACTCGGTTTGGTTATGAAGTCAGAAATACCAACGGGGGCTTCTGTCAAGACCAGCTCTGCCTGCAAATGGCTTTGTTTCCCGGGCTTTTGAGAGGGTTCAGTCAGCGCAGACTCAGCTGGAAGACTTCCCATGGGTACTATGCCTTGTGTGCAGCACTAACCCTCAGTCTACTGGATCAGGATTAGGGACTGAGCAACACAGGACATACGGCACAAAGTCCTGCCCACCTCCTCTGCGAACGGTGACCCCCCAAAGCTGTGGAAGTTTACCCATTTTGCTACAGCAGCAGCTTTAGAGCCGTGTTGCAAGGCACTGGCCCAGCCCTTGCTCTGAGTGCTGTGCAGGTGATACCAGAACCAACCTGTGAGCTGTGCTGATTATGGAAAAGTAATTTTTTTAAAATGAGAAAACAGGTGCAAAGAAAAAGATCTTCAATACTGCAGGAAAAGTACCCAAAAGCTTATCCTGTGAGCGAGGGGTTTTGAGCTGGCTGGAAATTCTGACATGAAACAAAGACATCTGAACAACGACCAGATTTGATCTTGTTAATTCTGTATATATTATTAACAGCAAAGATGAAATGCTCCAGGGAAAAAATACACAGTTGATGATTCAACACTTGCTTGTTGCACCATGTCTTGGTGTAGAAGAAGGAGGGATAGAATTCAGACTGAATCTGATGGGAAACACACACAAGTCCAGAGGAAAGTTTGGTAATAAAGGCTGTGATAACTTATCAATGCAACACAGCTACAACCTGGTGCAAATCACTCACTGAACAAGATCCAGGATTAATGGAGGATAAAACACTACACTTCTCAGAATGGGGCATCTCAGCTGTTTTTTAGAAACAGCTAATGATCCTTATGTTGATATGTAGATGTATTAGATAAATATAAAAGAAAGGGTTTTTTTATTAAACATTGTATTAATGGATTTGAGTGAAGTCATGAATGGATTATTATGTGTACTCTTACAAGAGGAAGGCCACCAAAACAAAGAAATCTTCGCACAGAGCAGTCTTAATAGCGCAGAGCTTCCCGTGGAGCTCGCTGATGCTCTCAGCACTCGCTGCTCTGTGGGGTACAACATTTGGGGAATGAGAAACAGAGCAATCCCAGGAAAATATTGATCGCTCTATTGAGCAATCATAGGTTTGCAAACAAAAGAGACTGCAGGGCATTTGGGCAAACTTAGTTTTGGTGATGATGTCTGCATCTTTGGGGTCAATTGCACCCAAAGACTCTGAAGAGAAACACGCAATGGGGTCTGAAAACCAACCTCAGTTGACCCCATTGCTTTGCTGACACCTTTTAAAGGATGAGATGCCAGTTCAGTGGGAAACCAGCTTCAGTGGGATTTCACCACCCCCCAAGGGTATGTGCTTTCTGCTTCGGGGAGTGATGGCCTGTACGACTTAATGTACTGCCCGCTCAGATAAGGGATAAAACTGGAGAAGTGAGGAACAGGAGTGAACGGATTCATGATAAACTGAAAAACTGCTGATAAACTAAATGACTGAGAAGTCGGTCTGGCAGAGTGCCACTGCGAGAAATTGCTGTGATGAGCAGGGACGTTTTCCTTCCCATATTGGGCCTGTCAGCCTTAATCAGCTCTCTGTTAGCAGAGTCACTGTATGTCCAGGTGAAACTACAAAGAGAGTAATCATTATCATCCAGGAAACAAATTGCTCAATGTCAACGGCAGGAAGAGAAGCTCTGGTCAGAAGAGGTTTTTGAGAAAGTATTCCAGAAGTATTCAGACAATGTGGGAAATGTAAAGGCTATGTGTATTAATTGGACAGAGGAATGAGTAGACCAGGAAGGATTTTCGATACTCCCAGAATGTCCCAGTTGCACAGGGTGTCCTTTGGAGGGTCACTGGGGCCCTACTCCTGTGACCGTGTGTAAAATGAGGATGGGGCAGTAGCCACAAGCCATCGCAGTAATTGGAAGGCAGAATTTAATTTCCACAGATCAGGGCCTTAATCGAGAACCATTTAATTCCTATAGTTTTTGTCATCTAAGGGATGCACAGGGCCTTTGCAAGTGTCAAAGGCCTTTAAGGGCCAGGATCAGGTTCCATATTTGCAGAGGAAACGTTATAAAGGACTTGGCACTGCAGAGATCCACCTGACGACCTCCCAGGGCCTTGTAATATGGAATTAACTTCGCTTTGCTACAAGGTATGAAAGAGGAACTTCCCAACCATCTTTATGTGGTGAAATGCGATTCTTGCAGTTACGAAATTGGAAGAATGTAGCAGTTTCTTGGCTATTAGCTGCAGGAGGGAGTTTCAGCATTTCTGCTCTCTCCAGTTCTGGCCACATTTCCTCTTAAAAAACGTTTACGTATGGAAGTGCTGAATTTCATCTGAGAAGCAAAATGACCCTGAATTTAGTAGCCTACAGTATAAAACCCTCAGAAATAACAGACTGAAATGAAAAATCGCAAAGCATAATTCTGCCAAGATAATTAATCCTTGTTAACCCATGACCTGATCATATATGATGCTGCTCTGATGAGTTTACTGAAATGCTATAAATAACGCTGGCATATTTTATTTTCTTTGTAGGCATAAATATTGACAAATTCATACTCATTAAACTTCTGTGAGCTGGGAATTATCCCCGTTTCTCAAATGGGGAACAGGCAGAGGCATTCAGACTATTTTTTTTCAGAGGTTTGCAAAGTCCAGTTTGAGATGCTGAATAGTTTTAAGGCTTCTTTGTGCACATGAGTAAAACTATACTGATCAAAAAGAAACTTTTTGCCACTCTAACTAGATTGACTGTCTAGTTTTGGGCAGCAGTTCATCATTTTATTCTTAGTGCAGCAACTAGCCCAGCAAAACTTAACTGCAGACTAAGGATATAGATACATTAAAAAAATCATTCTGGGGTATGGATCTGCTTCCGTGCTCCCCTTCACCTGCAGTGAGCCTGGGGTATCTTATCCCACCTCAGGCTACCACCGCTAGCTGTAATTTGTTCAGGCTACGCTAGCTGCAAACAACAGTCCATGTCCTAGTACTGATACTTCCTGACAATCAGAAAGGAAAGGGTATATTGCAGAATGAAGAATGACTCAAAACAAAGTATTTTTGCTTTGGTCATGATCTTGAATTCAAATGAAACCTTCTCAGCTGACTGGCCACATGCTCTTATATTCTCAGCTGGAACATCCCCAAAACCGTGCTAGTAATTTATTCAGAATCCAGTTTAACATCTTACCCCTGCAGCAGATTTAGAAGGGGCTGATGAGACTAAGTTTAATGCTCTCCTAAATACTGGTGAGACTTGCACTTCTGGAAAGGAAAATAAGCGTTTCTCCTACTCCTATAGCAGTACATAATGTTAAACTTCTGCAGAGCTCCTCACCTCGGGTTCTGGAGGGGGCGTACAAACTTAAGCTAAGTAAATGGGATATGTGTGATATGTGGATATTTCCTCCTCTTCTCAGACAAAACTGTGCTGTGTAAGTAGAAGGTCGAGAAGCTGATGTACTTCTCAGGAAGCAAGAAACAAGGCTGTAAAACTGGGCTGCATGTGGACCTGGTGGGATCATCCTCTTCCTCTGGTCCTTGGTTTCTCCTAAGAAAAAGCTGGAGGCTGGGATAAGTATGTGTCAAGATTTTTGTGAGATGGATTAACTCCCTGTGGGGAATAAGGTGAGATCAGGAAATGTATTTAATTTTATCATAAGTTGCACTCACATTTGTGTCCCAGAGGTGAAAAGGTTTTATCTCATCCCACTAACTGCAGTGTTTACCTTGCTCTCAGTTAATGGGAGCTTTATGGATTTTTTATTTCTCTTTTCTCATAGCAAATGTCAGAACAGTCCAGGTTTAGAACGCATTATCTGACAGCAGGAACAAAGTGCTAACTCAAACCAGCTGTAACAGGTCCTTACTTTGAGTCTTTAGGGTCTCTAACTAAACCATTAGCCTGTGGAGCCATTGATTTGGAGGACAGACCTTGCCCCACATAAAGGCAGCCCTGTCACTTTGAAGGGGTGGAAGTGGAAAACACAACACCCATTTTCACCCCTCCTTTTGAAACACAACAGGCTGTCTTTGGCTGGCACCTTCCCCTGGCCTGGGCACTGGAAGGTGTGCACCTGAGGGAGGGGAATTATCCAGGCATTACTGCATTGCCCACGAAGATGACAGGAGCTCAAGCCAGGTGCGTGGCACGCTGTGAGCAGGCTGCAGCAGGCACAAAGTGAGTGAGAGAGGATGCACGAGCATCTCTTTGGGCTGTTTTCTCATTTGCTTTATTGCAGACATAAAGCAGAGCCCGCTGCCCTCAGCTGCACAGGGGCCAGGCTTAGTGGAGCCGATAAACAGGAAATACCTGTTGTAAGAAATCTTCCTCCCTCCTGGAAAGCCGTGGTGGCCGAACGGCCCCTGGCTATGCTCTGGTGGCACACAGCAGGTACAGATACAGGGTTTTACAGCTCTGCTTCTGAAGCAGCAGGCAGGGATTGGGAGAGTCCGTGCATTTGCCTGATGTTATTTTTCAGATTATTTTTCAAGTGGAAGGGGATGTTCAACCCCATGTGCCCGGTGCTGCTCCCTGGGGCTGTGTGTACAGCATGTGGCAGAATTGGACCTTGGTAGTTTTATAAAAGGGAGAAAGAAAAAAAAAAGAAGCAAACAAACAAAATCAACAGATGGAAATCCTCAGATGGAAGGGGACATACTGGTTATTTATTTAAAGAGCTGCTAGGGTCTAATGGAAATTTTCAAGAAGCATTCCATTTAGAACTAGCAGAGGTTTATTTAGCCCATATTTTCTGTTTGTTTTCAATCATTTTTCATAGCGAAGAACATTTGCTACCAGTGCTCATTCCTAGTATCTTCAATTGTGTATTCCCCAGCATTACCCTGGTTGCTACGGAGACAACTGAGATGCCACAAGTAAGAGCAAAGCTCTTCTGGTGCAGAAGCTGTGCACCAAGCAGAAAAATATCCCTTGGAAATACAAGATCTTCCAGCCCTTCTACAGCGCTGTGGGAAATGGGTGAGATCCAGAGGACATATAATTTGCTGGACCTCATGTCGAAACAAAGTGTTTCCCCAGAGTTGCTCCCCTGTTGCCACCTGCTTTTCCAGCAGCACAAAAGCCACAAACCATATTCCTCTAGACTTGATGCCAAAGAACATTTTCTACCTGGATTTGAATAATGTGAATATATTAATTAAAGTTGATAATGGCTGATAATGATTTCCATCAGCAGTAGAATGATGCTATATTTATCATTATCTATGAGATTCTCGTACCCAACTAATTTATACAGAGAAGACTTGAAGTAACGTGACTTGCCATCTTAACAACTTTTTGGATAACACCGTTAAAGTCACAGAACATTGTTTCCTCAGACAACAGAGACTGTTTCTCAGTTTGTGAAGGAAAGCAAAGAGAGGAGATCAGGACCCCTAGGTTTTGCTTTGAGTAGCTTACCCTTGAAAAGGAATTAATTTTGAGGCAGGCCACAGCATTGGCAAAAAATTAAGAACAATTTAGCGCTTTAATTATTATGGGTGCTGCTTTGCAGAACTCTGACAGAGGGCTTAAAATAAAAGGAGATGAGGAAAGGGAGAACAGAAACTCTGCACCTTGGTCTGTGGATAGGGGAACTGCACCCCAGCTTCCCAGGCCTGAACATCACTGGCCTCAGTGGTTTGGGGCTGGTGGTCGACACAGCTTCCCCTTGGACTTTGGAAAAAGAGGATTTCTCCTTAGGCTGTGCTCAGGGGCATCCTGGAATGGGAGCTTCAGCAGTAAGAAGTAAGAAATCTTGTCTTGCGAAAGCCAGAAGGGATGCAGGAGGAAGAAGACTGGAAGAGGTCTTCTAAAACCTGGCTCTTAACTTAGAAGGGTGGGCAAGGACCAGACCTTCCCTCAAGGGGAAAAGGGAAATGATTATATCCCATCAAGGAAGCATGCTGGGGGTTGGACTTGATGATCTCTGAAGGTCCCATCCAACCCCCTAAAATTCTGTGAATCCAAATCCACACAAAGCAGTGGGTCATGAAGGCGCACAACCAACCCACAGGGTGAAATTCATAGGGTGGCCCTGTCACCATCTCCATCTGGGTCTGGGCACTGAACATCAGCCTGTAACTACATTCCATGGCACTGTATCTTAAAACCCACTACACTACCTCTGACTTTAAAAATTCTGTTTTATACAGGTCACTGGATACAGACACACAACTGAGATTTCTGGGGTAAAAAACCCGACAAACCAAAATGCACAAAATAAGCATTTCCTTTAAACCAGGTCATAGTGATATAACATTCATAAAACACAAATTCATAAAATAAGCAAAGCATTCAATTTGAGCTAGTATGGACCACACTCAGGAACATCAGTAACTGACAAACAGAGGTCAAAACAGTTTGCAAAATAAAACAAGGAAAAAAACCCACCCAAATCTCTCAAAGCCGATGACATAACTGCTCTGGGTTTCAGCAGACCTAGGCTCAAAGAGAGAACAACAACAGGAATCTTCTTAAATATTTGTTGTTAAGGTAAATCTAAAATGATTGTCTAGCACAATGTTAATTACATTGTACAGCAATCAAAACAGAGACGCTGAGTCTAATGAATCCCTGCTCTCACCTTTGGAACAGAACTGGAGTGTCTTGTTCACCTCCTTATTAGCCCATAAATATTCTAATTAGGAAGCAACTCCAGATGAATAGGATTAGCAATAAGGACATTTTAGACTAGGTACACAAGAGATACTCAAAACTCTCATGTCTTATCTAAGGCTCTCCTGACATTTATAATCATGTAGAAACGCTAAATTTACATAGCTCTGCCTAATTAGACATGGTTGCAATTATGTTTGTGGGCTTCCTTTTTTTCCTGCCCAAGTATAACTTACACTGTCAAAACAGGAAGGAGGAACCGAATAGAAGCTCAGCAAGACAGAAGAGTATTTTCTGTTATTTATTTTTTGCTGGGTTTAATTTGAAATTCATATTTCAAAGCCATTTTTTGAGAACCTGGGCAAGAACTGGCTAGTATGGATCCTAGTCCAGATCACTGCTGTTTTAGATGTAAAAATGTGCTTTTTTTAGATCAGCAGCATCTCAAGAGCAGGTGCTAAACCAGGCCAAGTTCTGCAAAAGGTGATATGTGCTCTGCTTGCAGTTGGTGGGTTGCTCCTGCTCTTCACCAGAGCAGGAAACAAAGCAGCTCGTTACCTTTGAGGACTGTAAGCTCCCTGAAATTCTCTCCCTGCCTATGCATTTTGCTGACTGCCCTGTGGTTTTTGGTTTCCTACCCTCTCCCCTGCCTGAAAGAGCCTGAGCCTGATGTTTCTGAAATAATTCTGTGCTTGCCTTACTTGGCCTTCAGAAAGATGGTGAGAACCAGGTAATCCATCAAGCTATATTTTCTGTGAAGCAAACGCCAGCATTATTGGGCAGGGATTTGATAAATGATGTGTACATTATAATAACTGAATTTCAATATATTGTCTTTGATGTCTATAATCACAGATAGAGTTCTTTCGCCTCAGCTCAAACATAAATCAAAGTAAGTGATATGCACTCAATCCAACATGCTTACAAATTTATGTTTCAGAACTAAACTGCAATTGTGAAAACTCGTCTGTGTTGGCAGACTTCACCAGCACAGAGCTCTGGCTGGACTCAAGGTAGGTGGAGATGGCCATACATATGTATAAACTCTTGGGAGTGGGGCTTTAGGAAATCCCAGAGCAAAGAGCCACAAATCCATATAATTGACTGCTTAAGGTCTAATTCTCTCTACTCCTGAATACTTTGTTTATTAGAAAACCAGCATCTTTCTTATTTGACTCCCACGTCACGTTCTGAGCTCCATGCAAATGATGCCAGCAGTTAGAGAGCCCTTGGAAGCCAGGCGTCCTGGTGGCAAAGGTCAGAGGCTCCGGGCACAGCGGTACTAAAGAATCCCTCCTTAATGAAGACTCACGAGGAATGAGAGAATTACCAAAGTACAGTATTGAAACCCTCCTGTTTACAGCTTCACCGCTTGGAACGTGGGAGAGGTGGAGAAACAACACTTCTGCTCGTGCAGCTTTGTAAAAGCCAAAATTAATCAATTAAGGAACCAAGTATCTGCCTTCCAGCAAACCGAAGAGAAGAGGCTTGTGCAGCAAACGGCCTCACATGAGCACTCTCAGTCTGCTTGCTGCAGAGCCCAGATCAGTAACACCCACCGTGTCTAGGGTCAACCCCAAACCAGCCCAGAGCCTGCGGAAGCCCAACCTCAGCCTTCCAATGAATTTTACACTCTAGCTCCACCGTGCTATGAAGATGCTGGCACGTTCCTGAGTACCAGCAGGAAAGAAGTGCGATGGTCTGCTTGTGAAAGGACATAAGTGGCTTGTTGTCTTTGGCAAGGACATCAGCCCCATGCCCGCTTTCTTATCAAGCTCTCAGATCAGGAGCTGCATCGGTCAGGACCACTGTATCTGAAAGCTCACGATGACAGCCCAAGGAGTTGAAACAAAATCAATAACCATACAAACACCACTCCCATTCTCTACTCTGCTATATTTAAGATCAATCAATATGCATAAACGACTAGTGCCAGGCACATCTGCACTAGTCTAGCACATAATCAACTTTGTCTTGTCTCAGCTTAATATAATTTTCCACCATATTAGCAGTCTTTATGATATCCTGTCTTTTCAAATAGATGTAATTCAGAATCACTACATAGTTCAATTGGATTATTTGAGTCGCGTGCAGACCCACACCCCCACACACACAGAGACCTGCTCCTCAGTGACAGCCGCTCTTCACCCCACCGTGGTTGGGATTACAGCCATGTTTGTAGTGTTTGCAAGGAGGTGACATTCAGGGCCGTGGCCAGCTTTTACCGATGTCTCCAGCAGAAAACTGTCTGTGTGTATGTATACGTACACTTAACAGACTGGGAAAAGAAATGAACAAACTTATCAAATGCCATGCTGAAGCATCCATTAAAAACTGCACACACTTTTAATGACTTGGGTGAGGGTTGCTGTTGCATAAATTTATTTAACATTAATGTCCCTTGTTTGCTGTAAATTTCACACTGTGAAATTACCAGGGCAATTCTAATGGAGCTGAAGCCTCCAGCTGCACTCTATGATAAAGGAGGAAATAATTATGAATTCCTCTGGGAAGCCAAAGAAAGTCAAAGATCTCCTTCGAAACTGCTCCCAGATGAGCTGCTCATCAGCAAGCTCAGGAGGTGCAGAACCACTCTCCGGAGCTGGGGGAAGCAGAACGAGCAGGACGCTTGCGCTGACAACGACTCCACCATCAACTGACATTTAATTTGAAAGGATTGAAAGCTGGTGTCTGCAACAGCTTCTGCCAAGAAACGTATGAACAGTCAAGACAGAGCACGGAAGTGGTTTTATGTTCCAAGTTAGGATGATACTGTGTAATTTTACATCTAATCACCTAGTGCGAGACATAACTACCATACATACAGCTCCAAGAGCTCATGCCTGAAGCTCTGACAAATGCCTGTATCATGAGAGGATGCTGAGCTACATGGGTGGTCTGGTCTAGAATAGCATTTTCTACCTCCCTTTGACTCCAGAACTTACAGCCTTTACAGTGTTCACATGAAGAGTGGAAAACCCACAAGAAATAGTAACTGCAGAAACTCTTACCATGATGCACAGAAGAGAGTTTGGTCTCTTCCTTCAGCTGCAACGTCCTAGCTACACTTCAGATTTCTCTCCAAACCTACCCTGGGCGCACTCTGACTTTCCACAAGATCTCAGTCCTCTGCCATCAACATAAGACATCCTACACAACCAGTGCCATTTATTTATGAACCCAATTTGATAATTTTCAAGGCTGCCTATGTCCAATCATCAGAGACAGTAAGTGCTAGGCTAGTTTCAATGAGCAGACACTCCTAAGCCTGAGTGTGTTCTGCTACCTACCCCTTCATGCTGACCTCCTTGATCTTCTATCCCTACAAATCTCTCCTCTTTCTGTTTTATCCTCACCATGTTCCCCTCTGTATCTCCCCACTCCTGGAGAGGAAGGAGGCTGTAGGACAGATGTGTCTCCCCACTCCCATACAAGGATGATCAGGCTGATGCTGCTCTCCCTGCACCCATGTGGGCTATAGTGAAGTGACCTCACCCTGGCAATGAGCAGATCAAGGTAGCACTGGAGACCCCAGCCCCTGTCTCCTCCCCACCACCACGCTCCCTGCCCGGCAGTCAGCATCCTCCCTTCGGTCAGCTCTGAATTCAGATCCAGTAACAAGTGACCCGATAAGTGGTCAGACTGTACTTCTGAAATGATGAAACAACCCATTCCTGGTATGGAAAGCAGAGGAACGGAAGAACTGAAATCACCTAATGGAACAGACAGGCAGTATTTATTCAGTCGCTCCCTGTGCGTCACTCACAATAATGTGCTGCAGCGTACTGCAGGCTTGTTTCCCAAAGAACAAATATAATTCTTATTTATAATGCAACAAAGGATAAGGCAGGTTTCCTGATTCTGATAAGTGACTCTGTGATTATTTCTTCAATAAAAACCATCATGTCTTTCAGATTACTCTTTCACAGTTTATTCTGGTTTGGAACAGAGAAGGCACAGACAAGCGGCTCCGCACCTTGAGTCACTTCGTTTATTTTCTCGTTTAGAAAACCTGGGCACCCGCTAAAGAACACTTCATTGGTACTTAAGGACTTTTGAACGCTGGATTGAACTTTGTGGACTGGACTTGCAGCGGTCTATAACCACTGGACAGCTACGGCAAGCGTCACCGTTTATCAGGTAATTGCATCCTGTGAGATGATAATGCACTGGCGGCGGGCTTGCGGCGTTATCACCGCAGATCATGACATAGTGCTCTCCCTGAATAGCAATCATCTGGCTTTCTGAATAAGCAGCGAACCAATATGCTACTGGGAAGCCTGTCAGCAGAATGCCTGTACAGTGCATCAGCACGCTCCAGACGTTGGCTTGCTGTACCAGGAGGGGTGAAAAATGTTAAATGAAATATAATCACCCGCTTGAACTTTCTACTTAGATTCAAATTCCTCCAGCAAAAAAAAAAAAAAAGTACCATATTATTTACTGTGCCTTGTTTTAAGGTAGCTGTCACCACACGATTTAGAAACACCAAACATACTAAGAATGGGATTTTCTGTGTCAAAGTGTCCCATTGAAATTCAGACACCTCCTTCTCACAGTCTGTGCAATACTGCGAAGCAAACAGCGCCTGGACCTCACAGGAAAAAAATCCCCAAACAAATTCTGTGTTTATATAATGATGTATTTATTTAGGGCCACTCCAAACAGCTACAGCTGGTTAGACTTGAAAATAACTGCATGTGGAAACACAAACAATAATTTATGTAACTTTAAATGAGTTTCTGCAAGATGTTTTGATGCGTTTTCCCTCAATGCTCCCCTGCACATCTGGTTATTGAGCGTGCAATTCAGCACACCTTATTTCCTATGGACAGAGGAAGAAAAGCACCGTGCCTGCGTTCCTCTCTAAACCTGCCCTGACACAGCATGGGGGGTCAGCACAATAATGCAAAATGCCCTTCTCAAACCTGTCAGTCAGCATTTGAAGATGCTAATACTGCAGGCAACGGTCACTCTGAGTTACATTAATAGGCTCTTACTGCAAACAGTGGAATTCGCTTTCAGAAGAACATCCCTAAATACCCATTTTGATACGGAAGGATGACAGTAGTGGCAGAGACCGTATAGAGAGCTGAAGGGGCCTGAGGACGAAAACTGGTAGAGAGTATTATGACAAAGTGGTTTTTCATCAGAAGATGCCAAGAGTGAATCTGCTCTCAAGGAAGAGCGCTTGAAACCTCTCCCTCGCTCGGAATATACTTCTACATTGCAGAATAATCCCTTTTAAAATGGTTTTAGTGGTTTGAGATAACTTTGACCAAAAAAAAGTATCTTTTCAAATGGCAAACACTGTTTTAGAAGACCAACATCAAGGTGACATTTTTTGCAGCTCATAAAATAAAAATGTTGATTCTCTCCAGTTTTTTTCTGATTGGTTAATTACAATTTTTAAAAAAGTAAATTATTTTGCTCTAATCTGGGGGTGTGAAACCCTTGTGGGGCATTTCTTGCCTAATCAGGCCCATCTACATAAAAGATTGCTGATGCTTCCATTTCCACTCACACGATACAGCAGAGAGATTCTCCAGCTCTCTAGTTTGGAGGTTCACAGATATGTTGCCATGGCCAAGAAGCTGCAGGCAGGCCACCTACTCATCCACTTCTCATCCATAGGGCAGATCTTCTGACAGCCAGGAGCACTATTAACCCTTTCAGATTTTCTCTTTATGCCCCAATACGCATTCATCCAAACCACATCTAGCTGCTGATTTACAAGCAAATACTGCTCATTACCTTTTCTGTCAAACATCATGTCTTCTGATATTGAACATCAAGGGGGAAAAAAATGCACATAATTTACAAATCTAATAATGCATTTCCCATCACACTCCTCTGCATTGCCATGGCCACAGAAAGATGGAATCAGCCAAGATGAAAGCATTTTCAGGGCTGAAGTTTAATGGCTAAAATAATTGCAGATACATACACATCTGCAAAACAAACCACTTCCAGAATGAATAATGTGTGGAGTATCCTCTCATCTACTACTTCACTTCACCTCAGTACAAGCTCCCCTGCGAGCAAAACACATACGATACATTGTAGGGTTTTTAAACACCACAGATCTCTACAGCCAGGCCAGCTCCACTCTGCTGCCAGCACACTGCAGGGTTTGCACTGAGCTAGAGAGAAGGATGTTGCTCTTACCTCTCACAAATTCACCTTCGGGAAGTGAAAATGACGCTTCCTAAGTAGGTGTTTTATGTGGCATGTGCTTGCTTGGGTGGTATCAAATCCTCCCTTTAGAAAAAGTAGATATCTACCAGAAAAGCTTTACCAATTCTGCAAAAGTCACTTGCTGTTGATTTACAAACCCAGATTCCCATCCTCGGACAACAGACATCAGCCTGGCCAGTTCACCCCTGTTTGAGCATCTGCCCAAACCCTTAACCATTGAGATTCTTCCTCATAAACTGAGATGAATTCCACGTTGGTATGAATGTGAAACTGCAATCTATTTATTTTTCAGAGAACTGTATAAATTAAGGCTGGAAAGGCCAACTTATCAAATGCCTGGATAATATGAGTCACCACATTTTTATCCAATTAGTTCCCCTTCTAAATTTTAGCCATCAGATTTGAGCTCACTGGGTATGTGACCTGTTTACTTTAGCGGAGAACTACATTTATTTTTTTAGAAAGGCATTTGGAACAGAAAGCAATTTAAGTGCAAGAAATGAATAGCTTGAATAAAACATCATTGTACTGACAGATACTCTACTTAACGAGGATTTCTTACACTAAATCCCCACTTATTATTATTATTTTTGAATTGGAGTAACAGAACAACTATGAAAGGGAAATATTTAGCCTAAAAATTAGGAGAAAAAATGGTGAGGTTACCATGACAAAAGAACAAACCCCCTCACTGCTTCACTACTACAAGCTCCTAGATGCTTTAATGTGCAGTTCTGGGAAAAGTAGCTCCCAGTTCCTTCCTGCCTGCATGTTACACCTTGCTGGCCTGATCCAGGAGACTCTGTCAACACGTAGTGAATGGAGAATATCCCAGACCTCAGTACCTGATGTGATTATTTATAGCCAGTCTAGTGATGCTTGGAAGTGTCTTACAAGAACAGGCGTTCTCCCCTTCCAAGAGCCGCCTTCTGCTGCCTTTTTGGATACTAATTAGTAGAGAACTCATGGCTTCAGATAGTATTCATGGTGCAGAATAGCAAACTCCCACATTTTTGTCCCGTTGGGTACATTTCTGTCTTTTTGTAAATATTAACATTCCCAGCAACTCCATACTCCTGACACCATTCCAAAGCTCTGATGGGATGTACCATAAAGATACCAGGTGTATCACCTTTTTATATACAAATCACACAATAGTCACTCTGTTGTCTACACTGATGACTTTCCATTTTAAGAATACCTGCAGGCTGTGAGGCTCCTTATCTGGTCTTCTGACACTTACATTCCTAAGCACTGAAGCTGCCTTTTTTCTTAAGCTCTGTTAAGAAAAGAAGATGCTGCAGACTGAAACATTTTGTATACTCACTCATGCTCTGGCAAACGTGTCAATGATAATATTTTAGTAAGAAATGCAGCCAAAGAAACTTAGAGGAGGGAGTTGTGTTATTAAAAAAACACTACTAGGTCTAGGAAGAAAGAGTTAAAAATCTCTCTTTAATATGCTAATAACAGACAATGGTCTGTGGATAAGTTAATTAGTGGAGCCAGCTTGTGTTTAATTATTTCACTTGACCTGGTGCAGATTTAGACAATAATCCCTTTAGAGAGAGGAAGGGGCTGTTGGAAAGTATGTGATGTACCAGAACAACTTTTAAATCTGCCTGAGCTGAGCAGGTAGTCTTCTATCTAAAATTGGAATGATACACTATTCTCCACTGTAAGACAAGCTCAAATGGAAAAGGAAATGCAGGTCTGAACCAGAGAGATTATGCTAAGGACCTGGTGAGCCTTTTCCACTTCGATACTTAACTCCCCCCCAATTCAGCTGGGATTTTACTACTGAATAATGTATAAGCCAACCCACCATAGTCAGAGGTGGGACTTCATGAGCAACTTGTTTCAAGTGCAAACAGTGTACCAGAACTCTCTGAACATACTAAAATCTTATCCTGGTTTCAGCTAGGATACAGTTCATTTTCTTTCTAGTAGTGGGTATAGTGCTGTGTTTTGGATTTAGTCTGAGAATAATGTTGATAACCTGCCAAAGTTTTTAATTATTGCCGGGTAGTTGCAGTGTCTGCCCTAAGTCAAGGGCTCTTCAGCTTCTCACATCCTGCCAGATGCACAAGAAACTGGGAAAGCACAGCCAGGTCGGCGGTCCCAGACTGGCCCAAGGGATACCATCCCCTACCATATACCACCACGCTCTGGATGGAAATGGGGAAGCCAGCCCAAAGGTGGCATCACTGATCAGAAACAGCCTGGGCACTGGGGGGGGTTTTACACAGGCGGTGAGCAACTGCATTTGTGCATCACTTGTTTCACATGCATACATATACATAAAATTACTATCTTCCTTTGTTAGCCTATTAAACTTCTCCTTGTCTCAGTCCATGAGTTTTTTCTGTTCTCCTTACCATCCCACTGCAGGGTGTGATGGTGAGCAAGTGGTTGCATTGTGCTCAGTTACCAGCTGGGGCCAAACCAAATACGTGAGAGGAAAGAAAAGGTTCTATAGTCTATTACAATATGTGGAATTTTCTTATAGGAGAGGCTCTGAAGATTTCCACGTTTTAAAAAAGGAGAACAGATTAGGTTGGGTATCAGTCCTATTCTTGCTCTGACTCTATAATCGGATCCAATTAAACTCAAAGGTTTGTTTTATCTGAATAGGTCAACCCCAAATCATGTCGCTTTTCAATTTGGTAACGTCTCTTCAATAGCTTGCCCAAATATGAATAAGAAGTAATTACAGTTTAACATGTGAATCAGTACAATCTCCTCCAGAGGCTGTAGCATCTGAATGCCTGCAAGTAGGAGGAAGTACTGCGTCCTGTTACCTGGAGTACTGCATCCAGCTCTGGAGTTCTCAGCACACACCTGATAGTGGGTACAGAGTTGGGCAAAAAAATGATTGGAGGTGATGGAGCACCTCTCCTATGAGTACAGGCTAAGACAGTTGGGTTGTTCCCCCCAGAAATGAAAAGGCTCTGGGGACACCTCACCGCAGCCTTTCAATACTTACAGTGTCTGATAAGAGAGATGGGGAGAAACCTTTTAGTAGGGCCTGCTGTGATAGGACGAGGGGCAATGGTTTTCAACTAAATGAGGAAGATTCAGACTAGACATAAGGAAGAAATTTATGATCGAGGTGGTGTAACACTGGCACAAGTTGCCCAGAGTGGTTGGAGATGTCCCATCCCTGCAAACATTCAAGGTCAGGCTGGACAGGGGTCTGAGCAACCTGAGCTAGCTGAAGATGCCCCTGTCCATAGCAGAGGGGATTGGACTAGCTGACCTTGAAAGGTTCTTTCCAACCCAAATTATTCTACGACTCCAGGTGTATAAAAAGGAGTCTAATCCATGTGGGAAGAAAAACAGGAAACAAACAATGTGGGGAGCTACTCTGGCAGGCAGCAAATGCTCAATATGCACTGTCTGTGAGGAAACCCCACTTCAGCCAAAGAGTAGGACTCATTCTTGGTGGAGTCAGCTCCACGGGAGATGTAAACTGGCTGTAGGTTTACTTTTACGTACCAATTCTCTCTGTTCTGTGGTTTGAGCATCCTTCTGCGTGCATCTTCACAGGGACTCAAACTAAAAATCTTCACAGGACAACTAGACTGATAAAAGCTGCTCTATTTGATCCTCTTTATTAAAAACGTAATTTGATATGGAATGAAATGCCCTCAGACAGGAGCAAGGCCAAGGCAAATGCAAGCTGTGTGCAGCAGGTCACCATGTCGGATATTTATTGCAGAGAAGTGCTGTGGTGCTCAGGTGGGCTTCCCATCAGTTCCTCTGACCACTCCATTTCACTGGAGTGCAGGGATTGTCAGCCTCATCAGGGAAGATGAAGCCTCCTCAGCAACTGGTCTGCAAATCTGAAACCAACTTATCAAGAGGATCAGCACGGCTATGATTCATGGGTCCTTCCTCATCCCTCACCAACAGCTCTGATTATCTCCTTCGTCAAAGGCAAGGGAAGTGGCAAAGAAGACAAAGCATGTCCCAGTTGTGAGCAGAGCACTCTGGCAATAACCAACAGCAAGGCAAAGAGTTACTGAAGAAAAGGTTAAAATCTGCATTAAACAACTGGCAGAACTGCTTTTCCTGGTGACAGGTTGACCACAATCAACCGATTTTCTGAATCGCAAAGTCTGTGTGACATAGACTGAAGTAACGGGAAAAGCATCATAAGGTTTCATGGAAACCATCAGCCTGAGCAGCTTGCCCAACCAAACAGGCTCTGCTCTGTCCTGTTTTTTCCAGAATGTGCAAAACCCTCTTTCCTCAAAAGCAGAGGTGTCAGGATTAAATATCACACATCTATTGGTCGAGGATTAGCAATACAGGTGGCCATGAAACATGCCGTGCTCTGTTCAGGCACTATGATTAAATACGTTTGTTGTGCTGTCTCACTTGCTTCATTAGTGTTTCTCTTTGCTTGTCAACGTTAAGTTCCTAAACCCCCCAGTGATGACAGGGCCATTAGCGTCTAAGCAGAGAGAGGATAATGAGTGTATGTGTGCAGATGAAGCCACAGCTAGGCTGAGCTTACACAGACTCATATCCAAACTGTGCCAACAGATCACCACAATTGCAATGTGCTGGTCTCCAGCCCATTACATTTGAGTTCTGATCATCTTGATGGTGACTTTTTTTTGGAGGCAAACACCATTGCCATCTACTCAAAGGACTCCTACAGGTTCCAAGTGATTCATCAGCTTCTTTCTTTTGGAAAGCTCTTTTGTTCTTTAAAAGTTTCTCTTATGATCTTAGTAAAAGACATACTCATGCTATTGTCTTCCAAGGCCCATGGCTCAGAGCCCTTCTTCCATCAGTCTTCCTATTCTACCTACCTAGCAGATTTTTATCAAGGAAGAACAATCAAAAAAAAAATCCTTTCCATGTACACAAGCTCTTAGTGTGCTGCAGCAACCATAAGAGAGATCAAAAGGTACAGCTAATTCTGCAAACACCCATCAGCAGGATGCAGAGCCTATCTGAGAACTGCAACGAGGGAGAAATATTATTTCCAAATACCATAACAAGGCTTCAGAGCCACTAATATAATTCCCTTCTTAATTAAAAAAAATGGTGTTATTTCTATGACGAGGCTTTACTCACATCTTTCCCATCCTGCCACAAGGGCTACTGAGGAATCCATTAAGCAACGACAGACCAACAGCGCTCAGAGTCGATTCAAGCCCTCCCAATCTGCTAACTCCTGGTCTCTCAAATCACTACAAGTGGCCCTCCATCGGGTGCACGACGCATTTGCAGAGGCACTAAATGGGGTTAATAAAATGAACCTTCTCCACTGATGCGTGGTAGTGCTCCTCACCATAATTTGCTGAAAAAAAAGGTCATTCTTGTCGGTAATGAGAAAATGAAATGCATGCTGGAATGATGGAGCAAGCTCAAATCAGTCTTACGTACAATGTAGAAACATAAACCAGAATCAAGCATAAATCTACTGGCTAAATTCAGCTTATGGCTAATCAGCTCTTCCTTTGACAGGATATGCTGCTGTGGAAATGGGATAATTTTATAACTGAATAATTTAACCAGTTTTATCTTTAAGTAATGATTTCAGGCGTATTAATATATAAAGCTTCAGTATTTACATTTTTGTAATGTGGACCTGAAAAATTACAAGGTATCAGGAATAACCCAGTATTCAGTGATAAATGACATGTACAGAGTGGTTTTCATCCCCTAGAAGGACTCAGTGCTCCCCCAATGCCTGGGATGGTGTGCAGCAGAACTGCAAAAGGAAACTCTTCAGGCAATGTTAAGGCCAAGGCTCGAAGGGACAGGTACAACACTGAGTTTGACCTGCTGTACAGGGGATGCTATAGTATTTTACCTGCTTACCTCTGCTAAGACTCCAGTAGTTTATGTCTGGCTTGAAGATATGTCCCACAACGACTCCCAATCATCATTTGAACGCCATGAGAAGTGGAAAAGCCACTTACTCTTGGAAGTCTGTAACAGTCCTTCATCATCTCAGCCACTGGAAAATATTTTGGAGCCTGCAAGCCTGGAAGCTAAATACAGGGGCTTGTGGTCCAAATCCACAGACATGGATGTGCCTCACTGGCAAAATAATTGCCAATCTCTCACTCTTGCTCTCCTGTGAGTTCAGCTGCAGATGCATTTTTCTGCACATTTTAATGTAGTGATATGGGAACTTCATCTTTAAAAGCAAGATACTCGTGGCTCAGCAGAATCGAACAACCTTGTTTTAGTTCTTCACCGGGAAAAATAATGGAGAGGACATGAAAACCAGAATCCCTCTCACTTTCAAGAACACCTGTAATAGATACAAATAGCAAATACGGTGCATGCTAGATTGTGCCTGTCAGAAGGTGACATGCTCTTACCAATTTTGCATTAGTCCTCACTGCTCCTTGGAGATGGCTAATTTGAGTGAGGAAAATGGGAAACAGAAACTCTTAGGATGCAGTTAAGCCATTCAGATGTCACTTTCCCTCATTCTTTGTATTTTGTCAGTACACATACACGACTGATCATCTGCAGAGATTCACTCGTACATCACTTGTATCGTGTCAAGATCCTTCAGCCTCTCACTGCAGATGTTCCTCCAGCCCTGCTCAGGGGAGGAGGCACAGCTTTGCAGAACATCGCATTGATACGCAGCGAGGGGAAATAATTAACACAGGAGACCATAATTTAGAACAGAATAAAATCCTTTTGTTAATATTCCAGGGGCAGAAAAAGGATTGAAAGCTGCTGGACTCTCCCATCAGAGGGAAATTTCCTGGTACAGAAAGCAAGGCTCGTTAACCGGCAGCAAGGCTGCGTTAATCAGCGGGCTGGAAGAGCCAGGCCCAGACTGAACACACTGCATTGGGTAATCCTGAATTAGCAGACTGCTGTCTGTAGACTATTTCACAAAGGATGAATTACAGTAGTCCCAAGGTCTAAACTAATTCCTCTCACCAATGCAATGCCTTGCTTACTCTTGGCCAACATCTGAAATAAGTCACAAGGAGGTTTTGAAAAGCTACTGCGAATGACCTGGAGATAAATGCACCCCAAGTAGGTACCACAGCTGGTAAAAAGCAATCCCTGATCAGGTTTTGGAGGGGGAGAGTACTGTGGGTTTTTTTAACATAACATTTTCAATTTCTGCTCTATCAGAAACATCTACTCGCACCAAAACCAGAGCTTTGGAAAAGAAATCAACTGTCTCTGCCAATAAGGGCAACTTTTCCTCTTCCCCACAAAGATCCTGCCATTTCATTCATAAATAAAATAAGTTACTAACTCAGTTGTTGGCAGGCTCTCCCTTTTATCTTTCACTCACTTGAGAAAGACTAGCAACATCACGTTTTCGGAAAGCCAAGCGCAGTAA
This sequence comes from Zapornia atra, assembly GCA_013400835.1. Classification (NCBI taxonomy): domain Eukaryota; kingdom Metazoa; phylum Chordata; class Aves; order Gruiformes; family Rallidae; genus Zapornia; species Zapornia atra. The sequence continues at coordinate 254,119 of VZTU01026314.1, forward strand.
TCATAGAATCAGATTTCATGTATTTTTAAAACACTTGCACCAGCAGAGCTCCAATCACTTTTACAAGAAATATAAACATACAGAAATTCGGAAGAAGCAACTCAGAGCTCCTGACTATCTTCATTTCTTCAACACAAGATGAATGTGCCAGGAAGGGACTACTTTCTGAAGGAGATCTCAAAAAGTTAGCAACATTACACTACAAGCGCCGCAGAGCCAAAATACTTATTATCTCAAATAAGCCTGGATGACATTTGAGATGTCTCGACATTTATTGGCCTGCCAGCAGAGTGTGGGATCAACCAGCTCCTTTTCTCTAATTTTTTTTCTTTTCCTCCTGCTTGCTCAAAGTCTGTGTTCATAAAATATTTAGTGGAAGCTCTTCAGAGGATGATATTGCCTATACGATAGCCCCAGTGCTGGTTTACTGTGCAGATATTCTGCCACCAGAGAAATCAAAAGAGCTGATGGGGTTGAATTACTGCACCAGGAGCTCACCATCAGACTGACGGCCTGGGCTTGATCCCCACCTGGGACATCAGCAGGAATGTTGGCAGACAAAAATATGCAGAACAGATCTGGTCCTTCTGCATGGTTAGAAGGAGAAATGTTACTTCTCAGAATGGGAAACAGAAATATGGATGTTCTGCCTGTTTCCAAGCCCCAGTTGGGGGCAGCTGACCCGTTTTTTACCTGTTGGTATATTCTTCCCCGACGGAAAAAAAAACTCTAAAGAGCAATGAAAACTGGAATTCAGATGCACTGCTGAATGAAGCGATCAGTTGGGTGGCATCTCCTGGTAGTACCACCCATTTCTGCAGCAGCCTTCCATAGATTAAATAAACTAGCAGGGTCACCTCCTACCCTGGAGCTGGGGTATGACCTGTCCATCTCACGCTCACAGCCTGCCCTATTAATCCACATATTTTGTGCTCCCACCGCTATTTGATCTTTCCCTCCTAGTTTCATTAAATCAGATACAGATTTCCTACATTTCCCTGATGTTTTTCTGTATGAGAGCAAGTATCTGCTTTTAACCTTTTCATCTAAGCCTGGTTGGCTGAACGAACCTTTGAACCTCTGGCACACTCCAAATCCCTATCATTTTCCCTACTAGTTCAAGGGATAGATGTTCCTTTGTTCCACCTTTGGCATTTCTCACCCCTAGGCATCCAGGAGCTTAAATCAGGCTGTTGCTAAACTGTCCTCCTTTAATAATTTTTATGAAGTGCAGTCCAATTATCTTTATCTTCCTTGGGGATCCATTCAATTAAGCACAGCCATAATGAGTGAATGGACACAGAACATTGTAACCATATTTACATCCAGATTAATGGGAAGCAGGTAAGATAACTTAAAAGCCATCAATATTTTAATACCTTTGCTTTTCATTTTGCTATCTTCAGTGTCAAGACACAGTTAGAGGGACCAGCACAACTTGAGAGGCTGAGTTTTTAATTTCCTCCTTGGTTTGTGGAAATGAGGGTTTAGAAACAGCAGCAAACTACATGAATTTGTCTTAAAGTAGGTTTCTTGTGAGTTAACCTGAACAGTTCTCATGGCAGAAAGCATGCTGGAACTCTTCGTCCAGTTTCTCAGACATTTCATGAATTGATGGCAACATAAGGAATGAGGAAAGAACCAATATTTAAGTGGAGATGCTGAGAGTACTGGGAAGTCTCACCTAATGAGCAGGCAGCAGAGACGCTGAGCTAGAAACACCAGTTGTGATGTGATTTGTCTCTCCTCCAATCGTCAGACACTGGGTCTGGATCATGGACCTGTCTCTCAGGTACAGAATAGCCCTGACAGTTATTTCTGCACCTGCTCTGAGGTGCCTTTGCATTGCAGGAGCAAGGGAGAAGGGGCCAACGGAGACCAAAAACCTGGTTCTGTTTCAACACAGCTTAACATCTTAGCGTCATAGGCACTGATAAATGTGTCAATACGCATTTGGAGAAATAACTGGTATCCAGGGAATTTATCTTGGTTGTAGTAGTTTCAGCTGAATAGGTCAGATTTGTTAACATTTTAATTTACACAAATCTGCATTCCAAATACTGCTCTTCGGCGCCTTTTCCTAACAACAAGAAAATGTCAGCAGCAAAACCAAATTTACTCCTCTAATAGCTTTCTCAAGATTTCAGGAAAAACAAACAAAAACAAAAAAACAATCTGTGGTACAGTTATGGGAGTGCTTAAACACATTTTTCAATTTAGACCTAATACAATTTTATGCTAATAAACCAGAAACTTTTGCCAATTCCAGATGTAATCCTGAAAAGCAGCAGAGAGCACTGGGAATAAACCTGTCCTGTAGCTTCAGGGCAGCCCCAGGACTGTGCCCAGAGCTGGTTGTTCTGCCTCAATCCAAGCATCCCCTCCCAATGTGGTATTCGGCTGTGGGACACTCAATGCTGTATTTCCAAATGCAACGTGCCAGCTTGCCTTGATTTCCCAGACTCAGCGCAACAGGGAACCTAATGTGAAGCATATGGCTCCTCTGCAAGTTTTTAAAACGCTTCAGACACAATGACACAGATCTGAAAAGCAACAACAGTTCTGCCTCACCCTTCTCCCCCTAATTATCACCTGCCTTTTTTTTTTCTTCCCCAGCTCACTTGCTGAGATTAAAACCTCCCTCCCACCAAGCTATCCCAATCCATGTCTCCGAAATGAATATAAACCAACGACCTTTCTCTAGCCGTAAAGCCTTACTTTAAAATGCTGGCCCCCGTTGATGTCAAGGGGGCAGTAACAGTTCTGTCATTTCCATAAAATCAGCATTTTCCTGCCAGAATTCAGATCTCTCCTCTGAGTACTATGCCACCGTCCCCCTGAGGGCTGCCGGCAATCTCTACAGCACTGGTTTCTCCTCTTCGACTGCAAGCACGCTGCAGACTTAGCACTAGCTAGGATAATCTACCTGCTTAAGATTCAACTAACTTCCCAGTTCTCTAAATAAAAAGAGCAGGGAAAGGTCAAATCTGCCCTAGGTTGTGCTTGCACAGACTGCCACGTCACAGGGGGGAAAGAGCATGGCTCTGGTGCTCCTCCTGTTCCCCCGGCTCTGCTGATTGTTTTCACATCTGGAAAGCTCTCCTCTCACTCGACCTTCTCCTCAGAAAGCTCTTTTCACACATCATCTACCCCTGGGTCAGCTCGCCCTGAAACTGCGCCTTGGGCAAGCCCCAAATCTGCGCTGTTCCCAGCCAGCAGCCCCAGTGCCCACGCTGGTCCCACTGGCTGCTTGGGGGCATGCTGCGTGCTGCTGAGCTGCTGTCTATGCTTTCATCAGCCCTCAGTAGTGGCTCCGCAGCTGCATTCAGGATTCCTCCTGGAGCTGCCATGCCGCTCCAAAGCAAAAAGCAGCCCCAGGCGTGCAAGTGAAATGGGCCCAAAACCCGTCAGAGCAAAGCCCGTCGGCCGGTGCTCCGTAGAGCATTCTGCTGTAGGGCCAAACAGGTGCCACTGAGGCTGCTGTGGAAGGGAAAACCATCTCTGGATAGACGTGCTGGAGGTTTTCACCCCTCCGAGTCTGGGGTCCCAGGCCCCCAGGAAACCCACGCCCCAGCCTGCAAAGGGGGCCTCCCACCTGCTCTGCCCCGGCCATCGGTCACATGGAAGCGAAGGAAGAACAAAACCAGCTTCTGGTGCCTTCTCTCAGAAATGCAGCAACTGGGAGTTGTTATCTCTGAGGACTGACTGAACTTACACATCTGAGCCAAAGACTATGCAAGTCCTTAGTATAGCTGCAGTACCAGTGTCTGTTTGCTCAATGAACAAACGATCCTTCCCATCACTTACAAGTTGATGAAGATCTCCTAATCACACTGGACAGGTGACACTTCATGAACTCCATAGTCCAGTGGAGAAAAACCACTCTCCTTTTACACTCATGGACCCCCAGTCTTCCATCCCCAGTCACTCCAGCCCACCACTGATGCTACATTGATTTTTGCTTAATGCATGAGGTATAAACACTTTCTCCTTGAGCTACATTCAGAAACAGAGAAGGCAGAGCTCTCAGAATCGTACTATGCAGCTTACGCTGGCTGAGTATGCCAGCCTGGAAAAGCTGTACATAGATACCAAAGGCAGTGCCCTGCACAAACCCCAGATCAACGTGTGGAAATGACACAAGGATGCCATCATGAAACACACCAAGTGTGTGGAGTACAGGTGGTGTAACTGCTTCCAAAGCTAACGCCCAAACAGCTAAGACAGGTCTAGAAAGGGCTGTAGACGTATGGCATTTATTTGTCCCCTGACAGAATAGGGACAAATGCCACTTTATGCAGCCTGCTGGTCCTTCTGGAGTATTTTCTACATCTCTGAGTTGTACAAATTTACGCAAGGAAAATATCAGCTTCTTGAGTTCAAAGATTCTCCCAGGATTTCATCGACTGATATGGATTAAGACAAAAATATCACATCAAAGCCACAATGCCCCACAGCTACTGGAGAAGCAACGACCACGATCTGTGCACCACAATGCCAACTTTTAGAGGCTTTGTAATGAAGACAGGATTTGTGTTTTGCCAGCCAGCAACCCTCAACAACAGGAAAGCTGGTAGGATGACTTCTAAACTCACCTCTCGGTCAAGTCCAGCAGCCACAGTGACAATGTCTCCTGTCTCGCTGTTGATAGTAAACATGTTTTGCGATGGGCTCTGTGGGGTCTGAGTCACGATTCGGTATCTCACCATCCCGTTTGCTGTTGTACTATCATCTGCATCATTTGCTGTCACTGTCATCACGTAGGTACCTTGGAACAAGAGAAGATGAAACATCAGGACTAGCTCATTGTAGAGCAGATTGCAATCCCATGTGTTTTACTCAGAAATGCTACGGGGTAGACATCCCGTTTCAATCCAGCCAGCCAGGCAAGGAGAGGATTATGAAAACAGAGACACTGCTGAGACTAGATGATCTGTAAGGATACTGATTACACATAACTGGTATGTAGAAGTCATACGAGGATATCTATGATTAACTTCTAATTCTTTCACTGATTGTAAGTTTTAGGGCAACATTTTTCGTCCTGCAATTTCATCTAGAGTCTCACAGGAGTCTCTTTTCCACCCAGTCACTGCATTCATACACATTCAAAAGTATTTCCAGAGTTTAATAGTGGCAAGCCCATCAGACTTCTCAGCAGCTTCAGAAGGACCCCATCAATATGTCCATGCCCAGTTCAGGAAGTCACTGCCTGCTGCCTCCACTTCTTGGACAAGCGTCCATCCTTCCCGCCCCTTCGGCAGTAAACAACCCATTTCTGTAGAGCAAATGGAACAGCTGCTGCCCAGCAGGACAGAAAATCAATGATTTGGTATGTGTGGCCAGCGATGTATTGAATCATTGGTTTGCTTCTTGCTAATCATCAGTGTCTTCATTTGCCTTGCAAAAAAACAATCCCTACTTTCTAGATACTGTTGGGAGTGCACTGATGCACTGACAGGCTCATTATCACTGGAGTTTGGCAGCAGGGTGTTGTGTTAAAGTGGGGAATTATCATTATGAGGGTAAAAGATGTTACTTGATTGGATGGACTCCTGCAGCTGCATGGTCCTGTGACCCCCCAGAGCTCATAGGGCCCAGCTCTACACTTGTTATATTGATAGGAGAGAATGACTAAAAGGGTTGGACTCATACTGCTTACAAAAAGCAATCTGCAACACTGGATGAATCTAACGATACGAGACCCGAAAGGAGGAATGGGAGACAGAGACAGCGAAACCAGACAAAACCTCATTTAGTGATCATCAAAACCCAACAGATCACTGGAAAGATGGAAAGAACCGCTTCAACACTGCTCATTTGGGAACTCTGAACAGGATGAACCAACTGCCAAGCTGGAGGAGATGCAGAGTCATCCCAACAAGAACCTGAGCTGGTTCAAGATGGAGCCATGTGTTCGAGATGAGGTTGTTCTGCTCACTTGGTTAGATCTGAGCCACTGGATAACTTGAGGACACGTGGCTACATTGGCACTGTACTGTGTCTCATCTAATGAGCATGGGTGCCCAGCTTGATCACAAAGCTACCAAGCTTCCCAGTTCAGAGAAAGCAGAGAGCTGGACAGCTTGTGTCTGTTTGCAAGAGTTTGGAACCATACCCCATGCTCTTAATGGGTGGATCTGCGAAAGGCTGCAGCATGCCCAAAGTCTGTACCCTCACCAAATGTCCTTAAGCCACTTAGTGTGCACACAATCCCGCCTGTATCTCCCCCAACTTTGTGAAAACACATTTCTTTATATTAGCAAGAAGCAGCCTTATACGTTTTTATTTTTGCACTGTACTTTGCTGAGCTCCTTCCATCTGCCTCAGTCAGGTTCTTTGTGTTCTCAGTGGTGATACATATCCCTGTGACTTTTCCTAGTTCAATAAGAATTATAGATTAAAAAATAAATGAATGTGTAAAGCAAATTCTAACGATGAACTCATGCTTATCTTTCTGCACTAATCCTGATTCACTTTTGTGAAATGACAACAAACTATTCAACAACCTTAACATTTTTCTGATCAATAAACTTCCGGAGAAGGAAGGAACACTGAACAAGGAACAAGGCTGGGTAAGCAATGAGCTTTATCCTTTTTCTTCAAGCATTCTTTTTTCACTCTCTTGCTAAACCAGTTATCATGAGACAACTGACAGAAATAAAGAAGCCAGCCCTTGGATAAGTACAGGGGAAATGTACAGGAGAAATTTAAATAGGAAATATGCTGCATGAGATGTTTGATTTGGAATTTATGTTATCTTAATGCATTCTACACCGAAAATACCTCTGAACAGAATGTCAAAACCTAGGGCTAATGAAAACAGAAATGGAAGAAGAAAACAGAATCTATTTTAGGACATGTGCAGGCTCAGGACACATTCCAAAAGCCAGGTGGTGTTTTGTGATTCACTTCTAGTGCAAGGAACAGCACAGAAAGGGAAGTGATTGAGGCTTTTAGACTCATACGAGAGCACCCTGCAGTTCTGGTCCCTTGTCATCAGGGATCTCTCAGACTGCACTGTAGTCTCCAAAATAAACTAGACCTGTTTGTTTCTTTCCTTCAGCATAGCACTGGACTGAGCACATCTGCTCTAGCATAAAGAGTATTTTAACAGCATTTGACCTACATCCCCATAAAGGGAGATGGGGCTGCACAAATGTCTCTGAAGTCATGAGCTAAGCACCAGGGAGCTGTATTTCAAGAGGCAATCCGCTCCCTATCTCATATCTTTAAGTTCCATTATGAAACCCAACTGCAGAGAAAATAAAGAGAGGAACCTGGCATTAATTACTAACTTGTAACTTAATAAACCGTCCTCTGCAAAGGGCCCTGTGTGGCTGCAGCACTCTGCAGCGCACAACAGAGCTGCAAGCAGCTGCTTCCTTCCTCAGCTCTCCACCACTCCCCAGGGCTGCTTGTCTGACCACAGTCTGCTGTAAACCGGTTGCAAATTACTCCTTCCTCTCTGCAGTCTGGATGGTGACTGCTACATCCATTCCCGTTCCTATGGGCAGGTGTCCCACCTGGCAATGGCATCTCCTGTTATCCCTGCTCAGGGTATCTGCTGGTGTAACCTACATTCACTGCCGAGGTTCCCTGAGGTTCACTGTGTATTTAGCCTGTCTTTAAGCACGACATATGCTCTAGATACCTGTGTGCTGGAGCGAGTGTCATAAACCTGTATCTGTGCACAAGAGTATTGAATAGAGCAAAGCATATATATACCACTACAGCATCTAACACCTCCTGGGTGCTATATAAAGTCTTCCACTATACTACGATGGTTGGCAGTGATATACCTGCTATAAAGGTAAATTATGCCATGTTTCTACATCCTATGCATGGGGATATATCTTCATATACTTTATGTTAAAATAAAGGAAACACATCCCCATATCCAGTTCCTATGACTGCACAAGTTAGGCAGGGGCAGACAGCGCGGTTCTTACCCACTTGAGGACTGAGGCTGGTAGTGTTAGTATTTAAGTGGAAAAGTACAGACTGTTCAAGCTGGCCTGCAGAATGTGTGCACGTGTGCTGTGGAAATCAAAGTATTAACCACACTGCTGTTAAATCCCTGTATCCTACCCAGAGACCGAGAGTAGTTACTACAGACCAGAAACACTCCAGAAAGGCAAACTCCTCCAGGTCACACTCAAGACCCACCTCGCTCGCTGTACTCTGCTGTTTTCGGGTCAGAGCCTGCCAGTGGTGACGGAGCTATGGAGAGGGGTCTATGGGGCAAGAGAGACTTTACACTCTCACTCTGCGAGAGAAGCATGGGCTTTGTTCTGCTCTGAAGGGCTTGCTCTCCATGAAACAAATGCACAAAGACCCGAAATATGGGAATTTGCCCCAGTCTGTGCAGTGCATCACATAACAAATACCCAGGCCAGACGGCGTCTGATGTAACTGTATTAAACCTCACACCCAGGTTACTGACTCAGGTAGATAACCTGTTGAAAGAAAAGCATTTCTCATCAAATCAGGCACATGGTATGTTAAATAAAATAACTAACCTAGTACATCATGTCAATATTAAATTCAATTTGTTGCATGTTGAACAGCTCTTCCGAGAAGCAGATTGAATTATCATGCACAACCAGCGATGACAAGATTACTGTGCATTAGCTTTCATTAACTAATGTGCCAAGTTCATATATCACCTGAGTTAAAATTAATGTATGGCGTGATGAAGAAGCTCTATCAATAAAAGGCAAGACCTCAGGAATCTGCAACTTTACAGTGCATTGCCTTTGATTTCCCAGAGACCAGAATCTCCTAGATGCTATTTTGTCAGATGAGATATTTTTGTTTCCATCTAACAATGGACAAGACACATGAGAGAAACACTTGAAAGCATTTTTTCCTTATGGAAAATATTCCTGTTAGATTAATTAAGCTTTCTACAGGATAGGCAAAACAATGCCTTAGACACTCGGGGGGGGAGGGGGGGATGGAAGCAAAAGGAGGTAATTTTTACCTGCATATTCCGTTTTATCGATTTTTAAAATTAATTGCATCTGCTGGTAAAAGGCTGCAAAAATATTTTGTTAGGTTCACTGTATCTCATCTGATCTGTACATGTTAAATAAAAAAAAGAAGCACAACAAGACAGACAGCTGCCCTGGGTATGCAGAAGCAGATAAGCACACCGTAGTAAACAAACGTCCCCTCCAAATCACTCTGGAATCTGAGAATCAGCTCAATACTTTCTAGCTCAGACGGTCCCAAAGCATACCAGGGACTGCTAATTCACATCACGTAGTCTGCAATCTCTGCTCTCCCATCTATGCAACTTCATTTCTCCGTAAAGACTCAGCTTTCACGGTTTTTAAGGCATACAAACAATATCTTAGCACAGTTGTGCTCCCAAAGTCTTTGTTACAATTGCTTTATAATTACCATTTTTCTAAGCTGGTTTGATATCCATTAGTTAGATTTAATGCATGTTAAAAGAAAGAGCTAATGGGCACTTATCAGGAATCCAAATAAAAAAAAGATAAAAAAACCCTTTCACTTTGCCCTTTTTACCACATATCACTATGAAAATACACAATCCTCTCTGTCTACTCATGTGATACAAACAGAAAAAGCTAAAACTTCATCCAGTTTTTACTGATAACGCTGATTCTCTATTCAGCTTTATCTTATCTTACAGTTTATGTTTTTTAATGGCTGGTAAATGGTTGCAGAATCATTAAAGGTTGGTTAACCTTCTCAGTCTAATTTTGACCTACAAGATACTTAATTTAATCATTCCCCCAAAGAAAAGGATTGAATCATTATGTGCAGACATGTGGTGATGGCCATATTACATTAGATCTTCATTAACCCAAGTTAATAATGGCTTTGTACTAATGGAAACCTCCCCTTCCTCCTAATTTTTTTCCCCCAAATGGGAAAGCTCACTTAGTGAACACTCTGCATCTGATGTTTGAAAGGAGAAAGTAACTGTTGATGGGAAGATTAAATACTGAAAAGCAGCGTAAAATCTACAACATTTCCTAAAAATAAAATCTTCCTTTCAGAAGAGTTTCCTGGTACTAGTTTTCTTCCCACAGCGGATGGGAATCTTATGCCCTTACTCAGAGTAGGAACACTTCACCCTTTTAAGTGGTTTAATTCATTGCAATAAGGTCTCAGAACACAAAGACGGCACGCTAGAAAAGCAAAGACGTCAAACCCAAGTTAGAATGAGAAGTACGATGGGATCCTCAACAAGCCCTCAGAGAACAACGATACACGCAATTACTTGTATACAGCTTCCCCATGTAAAATATGATCTTTCTTACCAATAAACACACTGAAGTGGGCTTGTGCTGCTTGTTTTTGTAACTGATCAATAAACCCAAGGAGATTCTTCCTTTCCCAACGTGAGGAGGTGAGGTGAGGGGTGGGAGGGGGCTGTCTCCTAGTATTCAGGTTGCAATGCTGCTGAGTCACCTCAAGTTAGTTTTACCTGCCCGCCTTGGGGTACCAGCAGCCATGTAAATGAACAGCACTGGACTCCACATGAGAGAATTTACCTTCCCATGAGTTTGAGAATGGTATTTGGAGAACTGAGGTAATATTAAAGACATCCACTGTAGATTAAAACACCTCAGTGCACAAACCCGTATCCTCAAGTTTAAAGAAGAAAACTTACTCGGTAGGGGATCTGAAGCACCTTCACATACTCACTGTTGAGGGCTTCAAGTGAAAAATGGGGAGGTGACTTACCAATGGTGCTGAGCTGAGTCATACAGGTAACCAGTGTATGAAAAATATTAAGATGACAAAAGTGCCTGAAACTCTACTGCAGACATAATAAATTGCAAATAAACTGCATCCCACATGCTCTCAATAGAAAACTAAAGAGAAACAGCACTTTCCTTCTGAATTATATTCCTCCAGTTGTAACTGATAGCTACCGTCATGCTCTTTCACCATTGGTTTTGTAATAATTGGCAAATTTTGACCTTTCAAGTAGCTAACCTAATTCAAAAAGGATGCTGCTTCCTAATTAGCAGAGGCATCAGATTCTCAGCCTCAAACATGGCAAAAGCCAACCTAATGAGAGTGAAGAGAGCAAGTGGGTCTGGAGAGATGACTGAGCAAGTCGACAAGGCTGCCGTCACCCGGAACTGAAGTAATACCTTCTTTTTGCTAAAAATGAAAGAAATACCTCTGGACAGAAACTGAATGGATGCACTGAATGCAGCACACATATGGGCACGTCTGCTTTTGAAGATAACCCTTGGACAGCAGCCTGAGGCCTACTGAGACCCGCGCACTGCTGAGAAACAACACAAGTAAAACTCCAGGATGGGCAAGAGTGCCTTCAGAGCAGATAGTCCTGACTGCATAAAGCGATGAGCCTCAGCTCAGCTGAGTTCCTGCAGATGAACCCTCTCGATTCCCAGAGGCCAGTTCAGAGAACTGGAAAAGGCATGACTTAGGACAAGATACTCTGGCCACCGCCACTGAGCTGTACAGCCAGTTTACACACTTCACATGCAGCTAGTGACTTCATGCAGACCTGGTGGCAAAAAGCCTGAGGCGTAACACACTATCCACAAGGCTTGAATCCCACCCTTGAATTGTGACAATATAATGAAATACAATCTAATATAAATACCATAAAATATATAATACTACATTATTCGCAACTGCTGGTTAGAAGGAGGCAGAAAGTGGACTATTGCAGCACTGTAACTTGCTTCTAGAGTGATCTCAGAAACATGATTTCTACACTTTTTTCTTTATATCAACTTGGCCACTTTTTCTGGAAGTAAAAACCATCAGTCTGGGGATTTGCATTTTATTCTCACCTACAGTCCTATAATTCACTTCCTTGCTCTTGGGACTGGATGCTTCTGAGAAGGAAATTAAGAGCACAGATTTCATAACCACTCACCTCGAAACAAAATGGAAAGCACTACCACATGTGTCTGCACAAAACCAATTTCTTATCTTAAAATTGTGCTCGGCTGAGCAAAAGAACTTAAAAAAGAATACTGAGTATCCTAAGTCTGTGTGTAATGTGTGAGAGAATAGAATCGAGATGGACAAAGCCATTTTTAATAGCATATGAAGTGCAAGGATAAGAGTAGCCCCTACCCAAGCTGTGGAAGATGGCACTGCACTGATGCATTTATTCAGGCTGGTGATGATCCCAGAAGTAATGCACCCAACCTGTGAGGAGCTCTGGGACGACTGGAAGAATCTGTTGAGACCTACTCTGGCTCTTGAAGATTTTACCTCTCCATCATCTGAAACATATGGCACTTGCATCATTTTATTTCTAGTGCTATCAGAGGGGTCATGTACCTGGTATGCACCCTGACCTCATATCCCATGTCACAGGCAGCAGCTGAGTTAGTCCAAGTCCACAAACCTGTTCAGGTCCTCTGCTGAATGAAGACCTTCCTAAATAAAGAGTACTAAAACTAATTTACACTCAAGCCAGTACAAGAGTGTCAAAAATTTTAATTATGAGCAGCACTATGGCGTTTTTGGAATGGCTTGTAATGGAAGAAAGGGACTTTCACTCCATGTCCTATTAATTTTTAAAAATGAAGCATCTTCTCTTCAGATCTCGGGTGCTGCTGCTTTTGCTTCCTGCAGGACAGCAGCAGGCATCTCTTCATGAATCGTACTATCGGGCTGGAGAAGAGGAAGGAGCCAGAAATGCAGAACCCAAATTCTCCACATGAATATATACACACACAAATGCAACTGTATGCCTTAAAAGATTAATTTCACAAGCCTTAAATTGCAGTTTAATTTGAAAACTAATTCAGCCTCATAATTGGCTTTCTGTTCAAATCACTGAGGCTAAAGATTTAAATTCTTAATATTCAGATGACTTTCAAGTTTCTGGGCCCATCTGTGCATTAGTCCATGGTGTTAATCTCCAAGGGAATCTCTGCTGGCATAGAAATAAAATAAACAAACTGGGACACTAGTAGAATAATCGGCTTTTAAAATCCTTGGGTTTTTTTTATATACTGCTTATTTTTATGAGATTTCTTTAACTCAATTTGCCACATATAGATTTGGCTCCCAGCTATTTCATTTTTCACGTGGCACGCTATCAACAATTATTGTATCAGAGTTCCATGAAATCAGAGGGAGATGGGGAAAATTTAAATTACAACATTTCTCATGCAAGGAACACTAATATTCCTTTATTTTGGAGGATTTTCCACATGTAGCACTCCCAGGGAGGGTGGTAGGAGTAACCCACACTATGCAACACCGTGAGAAAGGAGGAGTTGGATGAACCTCTAGTCTGAGAGAAGCCACGTGGACTTTTGCTCTTGACTTGAGAGGGACTAAGTCATATCCGGAGAGTTAGTGAAGTGGAAAGGATGAATGGGAATGGAAAAGGCCAGTCTGACAGGAACAAATTGTTTTGGAGAGATGTGTTAATTTTTGACAATCTTTCTGTTAAAACAAAATAGATACAACCTAGAGCAAAGCGCTCGAGTCACTGCGGAGCACTGCACATTGACCTTTTCAGAACTGAACGCTTCAGTTAAGTGAGACATCCACATCCTACCGTAAGGTACATTTTGCAGTGGTTATATCAAAACTAAGCTTCTGCAGCAACTAAAATCATCCTTCTCCATCACATTTTTGTTCTGTGATTAAATTGCCTCCTTTCTTTTACATTTAAGCATTTTCACTCTCTCTTATTGAGCAATTTTTAAATTTTTTTTTTCCTTTTTCTGGAAACTGTCACAGAGTTTCTTTTGCAACGGCACTCCCCAAGGACAGCCCTGGGATGCTGCAAGCCCAGAGGTACAAGCACAGGGACTGGGCTCATGGCAGGCAGTAATTGGTGTTGTACAGAGGGGATGAAGCCACCCCAAACTCCAGCTCATCTCTGCCGTACGCCTGCGGAGCTTGCGTGGCATGGCTCAGAGCTGTGGGCTTTGAAGGGGCAGAAGAATCCTCACAGGGCTGGTGACGTTGGGCAGCAAAGCTATGCAACCCATCCCGCTTTATCAGCACTTGAAAGGCAACTTCTGCAGCTCCGGGAGAACTTTGCTGATTTAGGCTGCCAGAGGGACCAGGGGAATTTCAGTTCGAGCTTGCAGCTGCATTTTTAGAACTTGTCTGTGTTCTTCATATAGTGGCACAGTTCAAAGAGGCAGAACATTATTCAATATGAGTAAAACACGGTCTTTTTAAGATACACTTTCAAACAGTGGCGTGTTAAATCAAAACAACTCATGGAGGGGGAGAGAAAGGAAGAAGGATGGTCCCATGGAAAAGCAACCCCTGCATCACTATATCTGTTTTGCATTTTTGGAGGGGCCTGCATTATGCGTTCAAATTGTCCAGCTGCATGATCCTAGCCTTGATAAGCTAAAAATGCATTCAAATGCTTCCCAGATAGTACAAGAAATGCAAAAGGAAATGCAATTCAGTTTAAGAGTCAGCACACATCTGAGGATGCACGGGGCCAGGCTGTGACACACGTGTTCCTGCTGCAGAGAACTTTACTCCATCAAGAATGAGCTTCTGATTTCAGGAACACTACGCTATGGTGTAAGACTCTGTTTCAATTAAGCTATTATAATCTTAACCAGCAACAACAACCTATTATAATTAATAATACTTGATGATTTCTTTTCTATTCCTGTCAAGGATTGCTTCAAGGTGACTTGCACACGCTCCTTGGAAACCCAGGCAGGCTGAGTGTTCTGCAGCCTGGGAAGCCCCTGCACTTAAACCCCATCAAACTGTCTCTAATGAGTCTCTTCACATTGCTGCCAATTCTTCCAGCTCTTGGACAATCCCCTTTAAAGAAAAATTTGTATTTTAAGCCAAAGTAAACTTGCTTCTTCCATAGGAGGCTAAGTGCCCAGCAGTATTCACTGTGCTGCAGGCTGGAGCACACAACTTTCCTGCCTGCCCATTTTCTGGGTCAGTCCTTTTGGGTTATTCACAGTGGAGTCAGTAGGTCACATCTTACTTGGCCACCCTGCCATGGCAGGCAGGATTTGCAGCTGTCCTGGAGGGTCAGAGATGAGGCAGGGTGCTCTCTTCTCGCTCACTGCATCCCGGCTGCGCAGAGGGGACCATGCTGCACTTTACATGCAGCATCCGCTGATGCCTTCCCTTGGCCCTGTACCCCGGGGTGTGCTCTGAGAGCACTGCAGAGCCTTCCCTGTTCCCTTTGAACGGGATCTGCTCTATTGATCCTGCTAAAGCCTTACAGGGCTTTCCCTGCAGCTCAAGGTCACTGCGCCCTGCTCAGACTGTGCTCAGCAGCATCTTTTGATGGTCCTGCTCTGCAAAATCTCTATGGGTAAAGCCTGAGCTCCATATGTCCCTTTCTTCTTTTTCTTTTTTTAAAGTTTGGGCAAAATCCCTACTGACTTCAAACAGCCATTGGCTGCTCACACTAGCTGTCCTCAGCCAGCATTTATTTGGGATACTCTGATACTCCAGCTATTTCCCTCACAAGAGGAGCATGGAATTATTATGAACACTGCAGATACCACTGTAATCGAGTAATGCTGCATTTTTAATCACAGCCATTATAAATGGGCATATGGACAATGTGAGAAATAACAATTGTACAGGATATCCAGGGAAGCATTTCCAGTCCTCAGGCATAGTTCGGTAGCAATGAACAGTGGAAAATGAATGCTGAACTCTGGTAACATATAATAAGATTCTTTAGTTTGCTTGAAGCAAATCCATACTTTATACATGGATATACACACATATGCATATATATCTATATATTTATAGATGCATATACATATATAACTTGGTGTTGAATCAATGCCGAACACATTTTGCTGTTACCCTCTAAGACTGTGCAATGTCTTTCATCTGTCAACTGTTGCCACAAATAATCACTAATTCTGGCCACTTATTTTTTCTCCTGTAATGGCTGGTGTGGTACCTCCTGAGTTACTGCAATAGTCTGAAGCATCAAGAACTATAAAGAAGATTCCAAATCTCTGCAAGATCTACGCTACGCTTAGCTAAATACTTTGTGAAGACCTTCTCTATACAAAACAAGGATCTGCAACTTGGAGGCAAAGGAGGCACACACAGACATTCACAGTAACTCTGTGACCTCTCTAACCCATTCTCAAAGGCACAACATCGTGCCTGTTGCCAAGTACATGGGATGAGGGCCTCAAATACCCAAACTCCCAAGAGGTTCTACAAAAGCAAGGAACGGAAATTCAATACTAGTATAAACCTTTAAAAGAATACCGATTAAACAGGAAAGAGGGGGGAAAAAAGCCCTCCAAATACATCAAAGACAAATGTAATTGCTTTTGAATAAAACCATATTGCTTTCTACCTACCTGCCTTAAAGGCAAGCACTCCATCCTGGGATACAGAATACCAAAAATCACTGGTAGAAGTACAGGCACAAGTGTTTTGTAGGCAGTGTTATCCTATTCTGATTTAATAGCTCAAAGGCTTATCTGGATTTCAGACAAGAGGAAGATGCAATTTACTGCTCCTTTCCCACAAACGAGCAGAGGTAGTTAAGCCATTTGGGAACACTTTGAATATTGATCTGTCCTACAATATGATACAAAAAATTTGATTTGCTATGGAAATGCTGCATCAATCTTCAAATCTTGATATGCCCCAAAGTGGCCTTCAAATGAAAGCCGGAATGTCCTCTGGGAAGATGTCATTAGAGCCATCGGCTTCTCGCATCTCCTCTGCTGAGCTCGACCAGGACCAGCACTTTGAAGTGTATCAGGGAGGGAGCTGTACCTATTCTTTCCTCAAAACCAATGTCACATTCTGTCCCCACTGCATGTCAGCACAGCAGCCCATTCCTCACAATGCTGAAAGACAATCAATCACGGCTGCGAATCACCTTGTTAAAAATAGTGGCCACCGGAGACTTTCCTATGACACCTCAGGCAGCAGAGAAGCCGTGATAAATGTCTGCTGACACAAAACAAAGTCACGAGGTGTTTAACCCCTTAGCTGGCAAGCACCTGAGGATAAAATTTGTCTTGGAAAAATCTCAGATTTCAGGAGGCTTACAAAAGTACTGGAAATGGATTTAACAATATAATTTCTGCTCAAAGAATGAATAAAGTCCTATCAGTTATCTTCAGGAATAAGATATAACCACCCTGTGAGAAACTGTACGGTTATACCACACTTAAATAACAAATCAACAACACAGTTGAAAAGAAAACCCTGAAGACCCTTATAACTGTATTTTTCTGAGCATATTAAAAAGTGCATATAAAAATCATCACTTGTATTTCATGTACAGCTTATACCCTTGCTAATTTCTCACCCATAAATTTTCTGCAATTCTACTTTGGGTTTTCTCCCACTTTTCCCTCTGTAAGGAAAGTCCACAGGGATGGAGGATGAACCAGCAATTTCATTGGGAATATTCCCACTTCAACAGGTTTGCATCAGATCCCAAACAGGGAATTATTTTCTTCACACTTTGGGATGCAGACTTCATCGGAGTCTGACTGGGTGCCAGATATTGACTTTGCAAATGACTGGATTAAATAGCAAGAAAGCAGATATTCAGCATGTCAGGCACTGGGGTCAGTGAAAGGCCATGGTTGGGTTGGCTTTCGGTGCTCTGCAGTCAGAGTAACAGCCCTGTCCACACATAGTGAGCGTATGAAAGCAGCAATACAGAGAATTATGCTTCATAACTGTTGCTTTTTCAAATTCCACATCTAGGAAGTGACCACCAGGACCCAGGTTCTCTCTAATCCAAGTCTGCTCTTTATTTGCATCCAAAGAGATAGCACAGCTACGTTGTGCTCACCTCCATCAGCCTTCAACAAAGAGCCAGCCAGAGACAAACCTCTCCTACATTCCCTTGACGTCAAGAGGAGGCAAAGCCACCGTGTCAGATTAACGTTTGAAAGCTAGTGATAACTTTAAGACTTTTTTTCAACTGTACCTGGTTTAGAGCCTTCGTCAACAGATCCATTATAGACTTGGTTTATAAACTCCGGTCTGTTGTCATTCATATCAATCACATAGATGTAAAGGTCAATAGGATTCTCCACCTTGTTTCCATTCATATCCACTGCGTGAGCCCGGAGCTGGGAATAAGCACAATGAAAGCATAATATCAGCAATTGGATTTGTTGCAGAATGAGAAACCATGCTTTGTAGGAATTGACTTCACCTCATAAATACTTGCTCAGAATTGAACCGAGCGGGTATCTAATTCCAGCAGAAAGCAGCAAGGTGGTTTCCATCTACACTCTACACACAGACAGGTTTTCAAGGCTTAACAGAATATTGAAATAATATTTTAAAATAGCAATTGTCAGTGGAAACACTTTAACTCTGGGGTTGTGTGCTATCTCCTTCACTGCTAATAGACCACTACATTCCACTTTTTAAGATGTGGTGAACCTTGTCTGATAATCCAAAACGCAGATTTTGCTTAGTCTCAAACACAGCAGGGAGTTTGACTTGAGAGGTTTCTTAGGAGAACCTGCAGCCTTTCATACCCCTAAGAACAGCGATTAGTAAGCAAAGAGATTTCAGAACAGCATTAGTATTGTTTTTTCTTTCTTTTATCATGGTCTCAAAGCACAGCAACAACTACCAACCCCACAGCTCTAGGCACCAAAAGATGTAAAAAAAGTCCCTTTCTTTCAAAGAATGGGAGCCCCAGTGGCACCAAGAATGAAGTATTTTCCCCAGGCTTAACTAAAATACCCAGTGATGAAGCATTACAGTAACCAGAGCACAGTGTTAAGTCCTCAGTTAAAGTGGAGCTGCGTCTTTATCTTATTAGCAATAACCATCAGTAATAATGCTCAAAAACAAGAGCATCTGTTTTCTGAACAAAAGGGACAGATACAGCATGTCAAAATGAGTAATTAATAAAACAAAGCAATCAACAATAGTCTGGAACAATCAGTAATCAGGTGAAAAAAATGGATAGCTTTCTCATTAAAGGGAACAGATGGCTACTCTAAATGGTGTGTGCACTGAATGGGGCTGCGATGTCAGCGGCAGAAAAAAATCCAACAGACAAGTGAGGGAAGAGCTGCGTGGCCCCAAGGATGGCTGGGCAGCAGGGAGGCATCGCCTGGGTGAGGGTGCTGCCTGTTTCCTTTGTTACCCCCTCTTGATTTCAGCACCAGTGAGCACTGCTGAACCTCCACACCACCATGGAAATGGGGGACAGTGCTCAGGATGGCTGTGGGGCATCCCGCATGGCTGGCGGGATGGAGAACGAAAGTGTCAAAGGACATTGGCTTGGTGCAAGGGCTGGCTGGAAGAGTGAGACTGAGGGACAGGGGATGTACACATCGCCCTGCCACAAGCATTTTGCATTGCAGGAGCGCTGTGAGCCTGCTGGCACGCATCAGCTCGTGTGGTGAGGGGGAAGGAGGCCTCTCTGGTCCCTCCTAGCAATTCCCTGGGCCATCAGGATGCTGCCGGGAGTCGAAGCTGCGGTGCCAGGGAGGTCTCCAGCTCCTCTGATGCATGACAAATAAATGTGCTAATTGCATTAACACTGGTTTCTGTCTTTCACTCTTGCTGTGCTGTGATTGATGTGACTTTCTCCTTCATGTATGGTGTTCAGAAGTCCAGAGCTTAACAAAAGAAACTGTGCGCTATTAGGATGGGCTGGATTAACATTTAATCAAGCAAAGAGAACAAACTGCTACGTGAAATGAGCTGGGAGAACACTATTTTTTTTTTAAAAGGAAGTTAAGCAACACTTTTCCTTTATAGACTGAAGAAGTCTGGCTTCATTTCCAACATGGGGTGGGCTGTTTGTATCTCATGACTTGCATGCTCTTAGTATCTGCATTTCTTGCCTGCATACAAACTGCTTTGACTCCCACCTGTTGAGCTATCCTTCATTGTGTCAGCTGTAGCAATTCAATAACTTTGCCAGTCAGAGGTCAGACTGCCTTTGAAAAAAAAGTAATTCGGAGCTAAAATTAAAGTTATTATCTTCAAACCAAGGCAGCACCGGGCTCTCTCTTGCTGCATTTCCAGCAGCGGAAACGGTTCCATTCAGAGATAAAGCAGAGAGCAAAGCCGATATCTTCCCCCTCAGATCTGACTCTCCCCCTGCAAATTTTTAATTACATTTGATAGCTTTTGTTTGAAATCTCCGGGAGTAAGGGATTTCTCAGCAACACACATCTATCTGCTTGTTGCACTCACTAAGCAGATGTACCCATGGACGCGTTTCTGCCCGCACTCAGGGAAAAAAGATTCAATAAGCAAGACTGCAGCAGTCCCATCAAACCTGTGGTGATGTGCACAAGTGTCACCTCTGTCCTGAGCCCAGTGCCAGCACCCGGGATGAGTTCTGGGAAGTAGGACCTGCCTTGGGGACAGGGGCACCAGTGCCTGGCTTTTGGGCATCCAGAGGGACGCACTCACTCCCCAAGCCCAGCACAGACCCTGTGCCTTCATGTCCTGCATTGTGCTGGTGTCTGGGTGTCCATGGCTGCTCCTGTGCTCTTTGACACAGCTGTACTCGCTTTCTGTCGCCCTTTCTGCACACCCCTCTCCTCTCTCCTGCTCCGTTTCTGCCTGACTTCAAGGAACTTCTCCTTTTCCTCTTGTGCTTGCTTGCATGGATGTTCTTTACTCATACACTTCCAACAATTCTCCTGTGCCAACACTCTGCACCCTTCTGCAACACGCTGGTCCTCTGCAGTCAGCGACAGCGCAGCGGAGGGAGAAGAGAGGTTTGAGCCAGAGGGCTGCAGCTCAGCTCAGCTCAACGGGAGCTCTTCCCCATTAGAGACTATTCCTCATCAGAGACCATCCCTCATCAGAGACCATTCCCAGTGGAGAGTGCAGGGGACGGAGGGACTCCAGTGGGGCTGTCTGTTCACTGGGAAACCAGTTGGGTATCTCCAAGGCAGACCAGACACAACACTTCCCTTCCTTAATTTACCTTCTCCCTTGTTCTCCTGCCCTACTCTTTGCATTACTGACATGTCCTCAAGCTGGACCACACACTTTGTTCTGGTAGAGTGATGGATGGGATGAAAAGCAGCTGCATGCAAGAGCTTTGCAGCACTAGGCAAGGGACAGAAGATGATGGCTGTTCTCTGTCAGACACACACGTCATTTTGAGCTGGAAAGGCCCCCACCAAAAAGGCCAGTTAGCACAACCCAGGCCATGTGACACGTGCCAGACACAGGTCATGCTTGACTATTCAAATGCAAGCCAGTGGCTATCTGGAGACACAGTTAAGGAACATTTATAAAGTTGGTTTGAAATATTTACATGGTCCCCAAGAGGGAGAACATGACAGGAGTAGAGAAGAAATAAATAATATCAAATGAAATACTTTGCAGAGGACTCTGAAAAATTAATACAGGGAGCTGGCTAATCTCTAGCTGTTGTGTCGCTGCGCCATGCACCAGCCAAAGAGATGGCTCAATATTCCTTAATATTGCTTAAAAGTACGACAATCACCGCTATCGTATTCAGCAGCAGCTACCACAGGTCTCTGAGGTTTTTCTACTGACAGTTTCAGTGTAAATGCAGCTGTTGGCATACAAATGATTCAGTATTGCGATTATTGATTACACTGGAGGCTGGTGGTATCTGAAGGTAGTTAGTCAAAGTCAACACAGCGAATTGTGTTAAATATGAATATTACTTATGTGCTAATACCACTAATACAAATATACATTATCAATCAGTGACAGCGCCTTTAAGCAATAAGCATACAATGTCATGCCTAATTTGTGTGCTCTTAATTGTGATTAAAACTTCAAATTACAGTATTGTGACACAAATGGCTGGTATTACTCAACTGAACTTGGTTCAAAAGACTGGAATTAGCTACAGTATCCCTTAATTTCTAGTAAATTTGTCTTCTTGCACCTCAAATAACTCCTTCATAGACAATAACCCACCTGTTCTGCTCCAGCCATTTCTGAGACAGTATTTCATCGGTCCAATGCTGAAGGAACACACACACGTGTCTGGGACTGCACTAGGTCTCACTTCAAAGTTTCCCCATAATGCGTATTACTGGAGTATCGTAGGCACTGACTACTTACTGTCACATTTATGTTGTTTTCTTTTAATAAAAGAGCTTGAAGAATACCCTGGAACACTGACCTGCCAATTTTTTACCCCTTGTACTTGCCAGGCTTAACTGCAGCTTGGTATGAAACCAGTGTATGGAGCAGAAAAGACATTCAGAGTCACTAACTCTATTGGCGGTACAAACAGGACTTTGGAAAAGCAGCTGAATAAGGCCAGGAGAACTCATGCATATTAATTATTATGACCTGCTGAAACTTCTTTGGCACGCAATAAACATTAAGGGCTGGCTACAAGGGGAGATGCAACAACACACTGCTGCGACAGTAAAACGGCAGTAAGACGGGGGGTGGGAAAATGAGTTTGTGCTTGTGCTGGGAGTGTGCCCCAGGGCTGCATCCCCTGGCACGGGCACTGGAGAGGCTGGAGTGGTTCCCACAGCATCACTCAGCACAAACATGTGCAGTTGTGCACCTCAACGTGGTGTTGGTTAAGTGGCTGCAAAGCCCTTCTCATTTTTCTCTGCTCATATTTGCAGCTGACTCTGCGTCTGGGATGTCTGCGAGGTCCCTGGAGAATCTGTACTCTGGTTTATAGCGCAGATGAGAAAACAGATGAGGCCAAAATACAGCTGAACTTGTCATCACTAACTCTGCCAGTTGTGCTGGGAGGTTGAGGCAGGAATGCTAGCACACCCCGCGCCTGGGCAGGCGCTGCCAGTCCCACAGGCACTTACATCTCTGCATACATCATGCTCGGAATGATCCTCCTGAAAAGTTCAAGGATGATCTTGAAAACAGGGGAAGTTCTGCTACAGAACTCCACAGATCTAATTAGAAAAAAATCTGTTTCACCTTAGGGAAAAAGGTAGGTTTCATCAGACAAATGACTTGCTAAATGCAGGGAGAGTTAAAACACTAGTATTTTAAGAATGGTAGTCCTGAAGCAATACAGATAATTATGCATAAGAAAATATGTGTTGAAAATGTGGGAGTTAATGAAACAGAACCCTTCATATGTAGCCTCACAAATACTTGCACATTATTATTTTTTTTTATATAATTAGTTTTTAGATTACCTGGGATTGAAAGCAGCAAGGACAACACTCGACAGTGACAGATGCTGGAAAGACTTCGCTGTGTTTAGGACTGCAGAAAACCTCAAGCTATAAGCATGCACCCATCTCCAACCCATATCAGACAAGAAATCCACGTCCTACTGGGTACAAGGGACCAGGGATAGTGTCTTGCAGCCCATCAACATCCTTTACACCAGCTGAAGAGTTAAGACACTAATATGAAGTACAGAAAACTCTACAGCTAATGTCAAACCAATTTCAAGATGGCCAAGCTCTGCAGTTTGGATCCAAGACTATACCTCAGTCATGGTTTTTCAGTATTCAGCATAAGCCTGGCTCCAAGTCTACCTTTCAATTAGAGACTCAGCTATGTGAAGTGGCATAAATTATTTGACTTCTCTGAAACTTGCAACAGCCAAAACTTTGGACTGTATCTTCTTTCTGGAAACTGGCCTAATTTTTTCCAGTTTCTAGGACTGTCCATTCTTCCTGCAAGTTTCTGCAGCAGTGTTTGGGTCACTGCTTTATAAATGCTGTCTTTAGAAATCGTTTGTAAAGGGTTCTTCAACAAGCAACTGATGGGTCAAATAAACCAACAATTCATTGCCACTGAGGCTGAAGGATCCAAAGGGTTGGTTACAGCCAGGACCAAAAATGTTCTCTGGCACCTCCTACTGTCCTGCTAACAAAGGTTTTCTATCACTCTATTCCTGTCCGTAAAGTCTCATAACATACCAGTTACTCTCTATAAACTATGTCTTCCTGTAACCTTTAGAGAGTGTATATGCCTGTTTAC
The DNA here is from genome assembly GCA_013400835.1 of Zapornia atra. NCBI lineage: Eukaryota > Metazoa > Chordata > Aves > Gruiformes > Rallidae > Zapornia > Zapornia atra. The sequence continues at coordinate 278,014 of VZTU01026314.1, forward strand.
ATGTGGGAGCCTCTAGTAGGGAAGGCTGCAAATCCTGTGGTGCGTACGAGGCTTCCCCAGCCACCCTGGCCAAGGCGAGAACTCAAGTTTACTGAATTCACTAACCGGTGGGTTAAGTTGGTTATTTAGGGGACCCACGATTTGTTATTATGGAGGATGAAATCTTTTTCATCTTAGGTTTTTGAGTGAGCAGGTCTGATAGCAGGGATCACAGTGGCTCCATCAGAAGCGTTAACTCGTGTGTTGTATTATTGACTACACTGTTATAATAACCTGGCACTGCTGAAACACTATCAACAATGCTGAGATGACATGCACTGTATCTCAAACATTCCTTCTTCAAAACAACCTCTCTTCATATTTTCCTAGGCACAACAAACAAAATAATTGTTCTTGTTCACAGAGGATAAAATAATTTTCCTTCAGATCCTCTTTCACCCAGGGGAAATCTCTTTTTCCACCCAAGTAAAGAGGTAATCTATTTTCTTTATCCTTCCACCCCAGCCTAGAAGCTGTGTCAACATGGTTAACTGGATACCTGATAAAGCTGACAGAATGTGCATCTCCAACGGCGCAGTTAGGAATATGGTGTCAGTGGAAGTGACCCGTACCATTTCACTGACATTACAGCATCCCTGGGAATGGTTATTACGATGCTGATAGATGTGGCTAATGCTGATACAAAGCAATCCATGAAACAACCTTTCACAACCACTCCAGAAGAGAACTAAAGCGTAGATGCAGAAAGTGTTTGAAATTTCGCAGGGCTATCATGCAAGGTATAACACATTTTTTTAGCAATTTGTGGGACTGTGGCTGCTGTGCAATTATGCTGTGCAAAACAGGGGCTAGGATTTATATCAAAACATAATGGCCAATTACACTCCAAGTATTCTGCAGGTAGAGCATTTTATGAACTAGGATAGCAAGAGGCACCACTTTTGAGCGTAATTAATCTTAATTAATTTCCTCACATTTAATATTAGTCTATCTGCATATTTAAAAACCTATCTGACACACCCCCATCGTACTGCCTGAACATCTCCTAGCGATTTAAAATGAAAAATGACTATACCAATTATTGCATGTTTAGCTGCAGTAATGATTCCTAAATTAGTAATTTCCCAAGACATGCTAATGTAGTGATTGGCTTCTCATGGTTTTTGGGGGGTTCAGTCAACTCATGAATTTGCACGGATTTAACAAGCAGTGGGAAGTTGCACCGCTTTGAACAAACAACTCTGTCTGAAAAGGACAGTTTAAGGCTGTTTTGCATTGGTTTGGCTGGTTTAGCAGGCGCAGGTTATACACTAGAGGAAAGCAGAAGTGAAGCCAGCATCTCTACAGACACACACAATTGCTCTGGCAGAGCGAGACAGAGACTCACGCTATTAGTTAAGCCTGAGTTGCACCAGGTTGCGCCCCTGTGCAACCAGTTCCTCAGGTCTCAAAGGGAACGAGTCCAACTTGTGAACTGGGCTCTGATTTTGAACAAAACCCCCCTGTTGTCTCGAAGCTGCATGTCCCTTCTCGAATCCAGTAATGCTGGTAGCTCTGCTTTGAGCCTGTGAACCTAGAAAAAAACCTCAAGATGTTTTTATGCTTACATGGTAGGAAGCTCTTTCTTCTCTGTCCATCGGGCGAGTCACATACATCCTGCCAGACACAGGGTCAATGCTGAAGACTTCCATCGGCGGCTGGTCGGCTCCCACTCCTGTGATGCTGTATCTGATATGGATCTCTTTGTCCTTATCAGAACGAATCTGGATGAAATAACAAAGACAGCAATCGATAAGTTTTGGACAAAAGCCATATGGATGTTTAAACAACTTTAAAGATCTGAGCTTGAAAGCTGCATAAATGTAATACCGCTGTCAATTCTGACAAGGGAGCTGTATGCCAAATGTTTGGGAGAAAGCCAAGAAAAGTGTATTCCACATATTTTCAGCATTTTTCCTCCTCCTTTATTCATGATGATTTTCTAGGAATCACTGAAATTCTGTGCCTTAGATGTGGAAGAACCTGCGTGCACAAGCAATGCTGTTCATGTGTTACTGAAACCATAGGCTCCTTAAACTGCCCAAATTGCTCATCCATACCCGGCATCTTCCAGCCATTAATCACTTCTGAAAACGCTGTCTGTAAGCTCCCACATCATGTTCTCAGTCCCTGCACACAAATACTCCCAGGAAATCTGAAGAAGGGAGCTGGTGTTGCTCCCTTTTTGCCCAACACCGCTGGCTTGACACAGCAAGGCCGGGAAGGTCTGCTGGGATGCTGCCATTTCATTTGACTATCTGGTGAGGAAAAGCGTGTTTGGCACATTGCTTCTGAAACCCCTTCCCTTCCCTGCCTCGAGAAGAACACCACAAGCCAAATACAGCATGACAAAATACATGAATCTTGGCTACAGAGCTGAGAAAATAAAAAAAAAGGGGAGGTTAATATGTTGTCCTAGCAACCCTGACTATTTCTTTAAACCCAAATTTAATTTTCTGACCAAACGCTGAAAGAAGTTCTTGCAACAGCACGACTATTCCTGAAAGAAAGTGCAAGGTACAAACAAACTACCACCCCCCGCACTACCACAAACTGTCTTGGCAGCGTAACAGTGATGTGCATAAATTCTTCCCTAACAGGTCTATGAATACAACAAAGTAGTGGGAAGATAATAGAAATCTCATAGCTGAGCACAGGTTAGCATCACTGCTATGGTAGCTGCACGCTCAGAGAAGCCTGAGCAGGCTCAGTGGGATGCAGGAGCACCCCCCTTCCACCCTGAAACAGCCCCAATTTGGGGAGCAAAGGTCATTTCCCAAGAGGAGGCATTGCTTGTCAGGCGGAGGAATTGGTACGGGGCTGTGGGCTGCTCTTGCACTCCTCCTGCATATGACCTACTGCTATTTCTTCCTCTCCTGAAGCGGGAGGCTGACAAGATGCTGAACGCGTCGGTGCAGAATAATATCAGATCCCCTGGCTCTAAGAATCTCCTTTGATGCCTTTGTCCAGATCATTACCAAGTTTGTACACTGTTTTCTTTGTACTGCCTCCACCAAACAGCACGCTCCCGTTAACGGCTAATAATGTCAGTTATTACTAGACACTGCCAGGATTGATTCGTGCTGCACCTACACTTCTGGAGCTGAAGGTCAGGGAATAGAGACAGTTTCATCTGTCTTTTCTCTACAGGATTCATGGCTTGTTAGGCTATTAGTACCAAGGAAAAGTGATTGGACTTACACAGGTAAAATCACTTAAAAGAGGTATCAGGGACGTTAGGGCGCTGTCACAATGCTGCACATGATGGTTGATAGAGGTTTCTGTGGGCCCAGTGGGTATTTGGAATCAGGACCCAAGCAGACAGGCATGAATCCAATTTTCATTAGTAAATCCGTGGGTGAAAAGGAGTGCATTAAAATCAAGCTTTGCTTCTGCAACTGTGGTTTTAATGACAGCAACTGACTCACCGGGTCAATAGCTGAAGTCCCCAGTCCCCATTTTCGGAGTCAGATTTCACCCTGCCAAGCGCAAAGGGCTGAAAACTGAATTTATGCAACTATCTGTGTAAATGTACCACTCAAGCCAGTGGGTTCAAGCCCTAGCCATACGTGTTTGTAGCTAGGCTTAAGGTAAGTGAACACACAAGCAGCCAACGCTGGACCTCTAGCTCTGAGCCAGTGTGAGGTTCCCACCTTAGAAATGACAAAGTGTAACACAGTTTTGTGTCTGTCTCCATCAACACCCATCTGCAGAGCTCCAAACGACCTGTACACCTGTACACCGTCAGGATTAAACCAGTCTTTCATCCTTAACAAAGGTTTTCCGTAACAAAGGAGGGGAGAAGAAAACCCCAAACAAACCCAAGGTATCTGTACTTTTCCTGCCTTTTTGCTCATGGAAACACTGGAGACTGGAGGGACTCCCCAGCCCCACGCTACTGTGGCTGTACCTCAAGCGCAAGCACCAAACATCACACCAGTCACCCTCTGAGGAACTAAAATGGAAGCAATTTCAACCTGAATCACAGAAGGCAAGAGTCTGTTAGTTCTTCGTGGACATTTTTCTGCTCTATTTCCTGTTGCATATAGTACCCAGATCCCATTGTGATAGAAGCATTAGAAATGCATAGAGAGACAGAAACGGGGGAAAGGAGGCTGGATTTAAATATTCAGTGCTAAAGGCACTATATTTTATTTTCAGGAAATGCAGATAAACAGAAGCTCTCTAAGAAAGCTATGTACAGTTTAATAAAGTGTATGCTATAAGATGTCCTTGCAGCACTTTTATTAGCATTAATAAGGTCTAAGCTGTCTGTATGTAAATCATTGCAGATCTAGGAGATGAAACATATCATAAGACCCACACAACTTACCCAATTATACTAAGAAAAATCCATGAGCTAATCATACTGCATTGAGCAAAACAAAGATGGGGTAATGGCTTTAACCTGAGGAAGGGGAGATTTAGATGAGATATGATGAAGAAAACCTTCCCAGGGAGGGGTAGGCCCTGGCACAGGGTGCCCAGAGAAGCTAGGGCTGTCCCTGGATCCCTAGCAGGGTTCAAGGCCCTGGCACAGGGTGCCCAGAGAAGCTAGGGCTGTCCCTGGATCCCTAGCAGGGTTCAAGGCCAGGTTTAATGGGGCTTTGGGCACCCTGGGCGGGTGGTGTGTGGCCCTGCCCATGGCAGGGGTGGTACTTGGGAGGGCTCTGAGGTGCCTTCCAACCTAAACTATTCTATGAGTCTATGTTGCAAATATTTAGCAATAACTTCTTATATGTTGTTAATTACCATCCTACTCCAATGGTTTGCCTGTTTCCTGCACTGAATTCCATTTCCAGTACGAAAACAAGGGTGTCAGGTGTTCAGAAAAGTCCCCTAAGAAGCAGCACACTTGTCACAGAAAGTTGCAAAGACCACTGACAGCAAAGCAGAGTACGAATTACTACCAGGGAGATAATCATCGCGCAAAAGCACATGCTTTTTCTATTGGAACATGTAATTTTAGCACTCTTAATGAGATTTACAAAAAAAAATTTTTTTTTTTTTTACTGTAATCCTGTAACATTTGGCCAAAGGTTTCATTTGCGTAATTCCCAGGGTGCAGCTTAGTAAATCTTGCTGAGAAGTTAAGAACATTGTCTGAATACAATGTAAGGTTTGCTGCTTTTGTCAAAACTGTCCGTGGCACAGTTTACCGTAATAATAATAATAACAATCATCATCATCATCTCCTCTATTCCCAAGGAACTCGCTAGATCAGAGGGAAAAATTACTGGTTGGGGGAATTTACTGGTTCAGGAGAGAGTGACTTGTTCTTTCATTTATGCCTGGGAATTGAGAAGATGGTAACATAGCTGTAGGATAATCTTCTGACTGGAGAAAATACACATGAATTTGTTTTCACTTATCTTTCCTTTTATCATCAGTCAAGAGTTATGCAGGGTTCTGGGCTACAGAGCAGCTCGTGGAAGGACAGCTTTCCTTAGCTACATTTATACACTGCTTTACGCAGAGATCCCTGGGAGTGTTGAGCCTCTCCACACCAGGCACAGTACAACACTGTGTATGATGATGTGAGCAAGATAAATGATGATGGCTGGTGACGGTCGTAAGAGGAATTTGCTTGTTAAGCACCTTTTATTCTCTAAAAATATCTTACAGGATGGAGTTCTCTAAAATATCTTACAGGATTCTGACACTGGTGAGGAAAACATTTCAGATAGAAAGGCAAGTTACAGGGAAGATGTGATGCCCTGATTCTATCCTATCTCATGAACAGAGGTGAAGCTTTCCATGCACAAACCCTGGCATGCTGAGTATTCTCACCTACACTGACAGGTACAAATGGACCATCTGGGGACCACAGGACCAGACACCAAAGCCAGAGAGGGAAACTGCAGCAGAGTTGGCACCATACTTGCATTGCCACAGCAGCCTTGCAGCCCAACATCGATGCAGGGGACTGCACAGGGTCTGAGCTCGAAGCATCGATGCACCACCCAAAAGGGAGCACAAGGGCTGCAGTCAGCGTTTGCAATTCGGGACACAAAGGCCAAGAGTTGGACTCGGCTCTTGTTTCTCCACAGTAATCCCAGGGACAGGAGAAGTACGTGCCGCTTTACAGATGGGTTTTTCCCACTGCAGGTTCTGATATAACAGAAATGTGTGACAGTGAACATCGCAGTTCTAGCAATGTAAAGAGCTAAGCCCTTCAGAGCTGGTTTTCTCCTTTGTAGCAATGTCCCTTTTTGATGGGCTTGGAAAGCAGCCTGCTTGAGAGACAGGGCTGCATCCCGCTCATACAGATATCTTCAGGTTCATGCCTCTTCAGCAGGATTTACCCTGTAGCTAAACTGTTGCCAGAAGCTTTACTGGTAAGCAACATTTCAACTCAGGAGCTCCAGGAGGTACCAGATACTATCATTCCATTTTGCTTCTGTTGATCCACATCCTTGCACCCTCAGCACTTCCATTTCTCACTGCGGGGCTCCGAGTTTACCTACCCTCTCATCCTAGCAGATGACCAGAACTGCCAGAGATCCCTGCAATAGGATCAGAGCAGCATCAACTATGGAAAGTTGTATGGTCGGCAGCTTGGAGGATACCTGGGAGTCTATAAATGATAAAGTTCTTGGAGCACAACACTGCCAGAAAAAAGTGTCCCGATGGAGATTGTTCAGATAGTAGTAAAGTAAATGCCTGGAAGCCTCAGAAACCAGGTGTGTAAGGAAAGGGTGATCAAAGGACAACCGAGCCTACAGAAGAGAGTGCCGTAACAACACTATCCCTGTATCTGATAACCTGTACTTAAAGGATTTCACTCAGCTCTCCACGGTCCAGGTTCTGCCCATCACTGGCTGATGGTCTGTGTAACTGGCTGGGAATGTACAGAGGGAAAGCAAAGCAGGCTGTTTGTACTCTGTTGCATTTTCTATCCACCAACTAGAAAATAAATTTTCTTTGAAGTTCTGCATCTTGTTCTATAATGGCATGGAGTTAAGAATGCCTTTAAAAAAATACTTAATTTCCCAATCTCCCCAGAACACTGTGCAACATTTGCACTAACATGACCTGGGGAGACTTAGACTTGATTTTTTTGTTTTATAAAACCCATTATAATTATTAATGAACACATAAAATAATGTAAATGATAAGCAGTAAGTGTCTTTTATTATTAAGCTCTTAGCTATTTTGCCCATTAAGAAAACCAAATTAAAATAATTGAAGACTATAATCTGTCATGCATTCAAAATGCTCCATAGAAATTCAGACAGGCAAACATATTCAAAGTCTTTAAATGAGCACACTTAAGAGTCAGTCTAAGCATTCCAGGATTGGCTCATTAATTTTAGTGGAAATATTTAATTCAGCTACTCTTCCTGCTTATTGAAATCCTAGCTAAGGACTTATTTATTTTTAACTGAATGTGCAATATGTTTAAGTCATTTGTATAAAAGTTCTTAACTCTTATTTCACAGTTGCTTTAGAAGCCAGGAGACAGGAATACCTCTAGCCCTGTATTTCCCAACAACTTACTGAGTGCTGTGCAAAGAATCACATATGCTTTCAATAAATAGATGCAAAAGTCAAACGGACAGAGAGAAATTAAGACAGATTTGGAGACCCAAGCAGGTTAAGGCGCTATTTATTAACTCCTGCTCCCTTTTATCACACTTGCCAGTGGTCTCAATCTACTGCCCAGAAAGAAAGAAAAAAAATAAAGCAAACAAAACATCCTCTAAAATCCTACAGTTGTCTTTGGAGAAAACCATCTATTCTGTGCCTTGCAAAGGGGATGCGTTGACATAGCAAGGGCAGCTTTCATGTTTGAATAAAAGGAACATTTCCACTAACTGCAACCTGGGTTTAGCAGCAGCCTGCAAGTCTTTATCCACGACTCAACTAAGCAAAGATCCCCATGGCAGTGGTTTTTGCAAAGGAGGTTAACTAGGAAAAGATCCCACTTGGCAAAGAAAGGATGGAAATGCACATTTGTAATCGTGGATTTCTTTTTTCCCCTCAGGAAAAAAAGACTGGAAAGGGACTGGTTTCATCTCACATGTAACTTTTTAAAAACTTCCTATCTTGTCTAACAGCTAGCCAAGTAAACAGAAGACAAGCAAACCTTTCCAGGCTACATCCATCCTCCTGTCTTGAACACTTAAGGACACATCAAATTTCCTGGAAGAAGTGGTTTTCTCCTTCCATATGTTGTAGAGACTAATGCTTAGACTAGATACCTGACTTTTACAGGGTTGAGACTCACAGCAATGAATGCCACTCTTCCTGCAGGTATATCAGCATTTGGCTACTTGCATTATTACTTTGCAAGAGCTTAAGTTTCTTCCTCCTCTTTACAATCCAAAGGTAGAACCAGCCTGTAAAAATGCTCCGGTTGTCATAGTGGCTGGATGTCTCTCAGGACAGGTTGACTCTTCCTCTGCTCCAGTTGAAATCTATGCAAAGTGATTTATGATGTCTTCATTTTGATGATGAAACAGAGTAAAACTAGCATGTCAGAGAGATTAAAGCTGTCATTTACGTTACTGATGTAACCGATGATGCAGTCAACACTACAGAAAGGCAACTATACCATGTTCCAACACAAAGAGAGGAACCTCTCCCACGAATGGCTTGAGCTCTGCTGCCTGTGGAGGAATCTGCTGCCCCCCATCCAAGCCACCTGCTCCTTACCAGGAGAGCTTTGCTTCCCCTGCACTGACCCCGCGAGTGCTTGGCTGAGCCGCTTCACCAACTGTTCAGCTGCCGAGAGCTTCCAGTGTTTCACACGTCCTTTGGCTGTCATGGGGCTCCCTCTGTCCAAGGGACAGCAGCTCCCTTCAGGCCAATTACATCCATGTGGATACATTTCTCTGGAGCTCTCCCTATACCCATTAGTAGCTTTGATGGTCTTCACTCCCTCTCTGCCTTCCAGGTTTTGGTTTTTTTTTCTTTAATTGTTTACTAGGGTTTTTCTCCTCTACCTGGATGAAGATGTAACATCGAGCAGATGGAGAACAGGAGAATATAAATCAGGCACAGTAAGGAGACAGTAATGCAGCAGGAAAGTGGAATTTCTGCCTGTGATTCTGGCCAATAACCATGTGTGACCCCATGCATAAATCCAGGATGAAAATTAACTTGTCAGACTCACAATCCAACTCAGAATGAACATTATTCTGCTTGGGATAAAAGCAAAGTACCAATTGCTTTGCCTAGGAATTTCCGTACAAGATCAGATGAGAGGCTACAAGTGCAGAATCCCTGGTGCACAGCATGCAACCAGGCTTGGGATCTTCTGCATTTTAACTTTGCTTTCCTACTTGCTGAAACAGCAAAGGAATGATGTTTTAGCATGCATTGTCTGGACACAAGAAGACTGAGGTCCGACAGATTCGTGGGGCCAGTCTGCTCCCTGTGTAACTCTACTGGGCCAAGGTTTCCCAGCGGTGACTTGGGACTGACAGCAGCTAAGACCATGCCAGCCCTGCCAGGTCTCTGTCTTTCCCGGTGCAAACTCAGTAAATTGCAATTTGTTGCATGGTCTTCATGATTAAATAATTAAGCAATTTTCATTACTTGCTATTATGAAGGTCAAGAAGCTAATGTGCCTGTATCAGGAACTGGCCAATGCTAATGGATCTTCCACATCTAATGGTAATTGATATGGCAGAGTAATTTCTAAAGCAACATGTGCCTTTCTTCGGGCCTTTCGTAGCCAGCTCAGTTTTGAAGTACTGTGGAAATGCTTCAGACGGCAGCAAGGTGAGTGAGAGGGAGGAGAGCAGCTCTGATGGGAAGAGATTAGTACGGATCAGCAGAATACCACCACGTGACCAATGTCTTATCACTGCCACAGCGTTGATAGCAGAAGCAACAAAACTCACTCCTACTACTCTTTCTCTTATCTCTCTCAGAAGAAAGCAGATTCTTCAGTGTAGCGACTGAAGGCATCCCAGTGGAGTTGCGTGTGCTGCTATCGGGTGAATTTTGGCCCTGAAGAACCGAGCTTGGTTCACACTGTGCAAGATGCAAGCAGCTGATATTAAGGGACTGGGATTTGAACCAGAGGCACAAGCCCTCCTCTGCTGCAAAGGATGCTCCTTGACAAAAGGTCAAAGAAAATACTTCGGAGAGTTCAAAACACGCTGTTCTTATTCCTGTGCTGGAGGAGTCATGACAGGCAAGAGAAGATCATCCTTCATAATCTATTTATGAAGAGCTACACACTGTTATCCTCAGGTAGGGTACTATCCTGCAGCGCTGTCTTGCAGCTGACCCTACTGCTGTCTGCTATGGTGATGCCTAAGTGAAGACCAAGTCAAGATAAATAAATCATAGCAGTGGGACTTTGTCCTCATCTCTTTTTGAAGTGTGTCTGTCCTGAAGCCTTGTTCCACATCTGCCACAAAGCCAGGCAGAAAGATCCAGCATCTTCCTGGGTAAAACTGGGCAGGAAACCCCAAGGCTCAGTGCAGAAGATAACCAAGGGTAGGAAACTCTGACCTGCACAGGAGTAACCCGATCACTGTAACTAATGATCAAAGTCCTCAGCTAGTATCAATCAGTGGAGACTCGCTGGCTTCAAACAGAGGCATGCTAATTTAGTTCAGCTGAAAACATAGTCCCTGGCATTTAAAAATTAGGCTGTGCAGCAACAGAATGGGGAAGAACAACCTTTGTACGACAGGCGGCATTTTAACTTGAGCAGAGTTCCTCTAGTGACAGTGAGCTGGGGCACAGGGAAAAAGAGCTGTTCACTGGAGAACACGCATACTTCTGTCTTCACAAAGGCAGTTTTCCCCAGACTTGAGGGATATAATCGGTCTTAGTACGACCTTTGCTTTTGTAATGAGCTGTGGCTTTGCCAAGCATATACATCCATACATTGAATTCACATTTTGCCCGACACCTAGAGATACTACTGATCACAGGGAAGTGACGCTGAGGCATGATTGTGAATGCTGGGTTCAGCCCAAAACCAGGCTTTTGGACCTGTCTGCAAATAGCTAACAACAGGAAACAACAATAAACCCCTCTAGTATGTATGTTTTGAAGAACAAAATCTGCTGAGGCTCGTGTTCAAGACACTGCTTTGGGATGCTTGCAGAGCAGGATTTAAAGCTCTGCAGTTCACTAAGTCTCTCTAATAAATTTAATTATAGAAAAAGCAAACCCATTCATTTGTTCGATAGGGTAGATTACATGACATAGTGTTTACAGAAATTATTCCAACGGTCAGGAAAGGGAACCACCAACTGTGAGAAAGCAGAAAATGAAGCTCTCCCTATGCACAACAAGAGCAATGCTAACGGGCATCAGCACAGGTTGAGCCTTTCCTGATTATTATCCATTGAAAGAAGCCAATGTGAGATGACACTGGTCCTAGAACAAATCCTTACATGCTACTCAACTCTCAGACAAAATACTGGATCTTCTGTAACTTTTCCCTAATGGCCAAATTCTGCCCATGGGTGAATTATGTACACTTCCTTCTGCAACAGTTAACCACGTCTAATCAGGATGTCCAAGTGCTGTGTTTTTCCTTCAAGCAACTGCTGATAAGACACTACGAGGACTCTGGAGTCAGAAAAATCCATCTTGGTAACAGCAAACAGGGAGGAGTCAGGTATGTTGGGAAGGAACAACCATTTGTATCAGTACAGGCTGGGGGATGACCTGCTGGAGAAGAGCTCAGTGGAGAAGGACCTGGGGGTCCTGGTAGATGACAGGTTGGCCATGAGCCAGCAGTGTGCCATGGTGGCTAAGAGAGCCAATGGGATCCTGGGGTGCATCCGGAGGAGTGTAGCCAGCAGGTCAAAGGAGGTGATCCTCCCCCTCTACTCTGCCCTGGTCAGGCCCCACCTGGAGTATTGTGTCCAGTTCTGGGCTCCTTGGTTTAAAAAGGACAGGGATCTCCTGGAGAGAGTCCAAAGAAGGGCTACGAAGATGATTAGGGGCCTGGAGCATCTCCCCTATGAGGATAGGCTGAGTAAGTTTGGACTCTTCAGCCTTGAGAAGACTAAGGGGGGACCTAATTAAAGTCTGTAATTATCTTAAGCAGGGGATGCAGGGGGAATCAGCCAGCCCCTTTTCGGTGGTCTGTGGGGATAGTACAAGGGGCAACGGCTGCAAGTTAGAGCATAGGAAGTTCCGCACCAACATGCGGAAGAACTTTTTCACAGTGAGGGTGACAGAGCACTGGAATAGGCTGCCCAGGGAGCTGGTGGAGTCTCCTTCTCTGGAGATATTCAAGACCCGTCTGGATGCCTATCTGAGTGATATGTCCTAGGGAGCCTGCTTTGGCAGGGGGGTTGTACCCGATGATCTCTTGAGGTCCCTTCCAATCCCTACGATTCTATGATTCTATGATTCTATGTGCACCCCGGCTCGCACCACACGACCCAGCACAATCCCGACACGTGTACTGGGTATGCACATGCACTAGCTACCCATGCAAAAATGCTGAAGACCAGCTACAGGCCCATGCTGCCATGGGCACACCAGCTGCATTCACCATCTTGTCTGAGGGTCCAGCCTCCCACAGCCCCTCCCCAGCAGCTCTCCTCTGCCCTGCCCTGGCCCTCCCGTCGCATCTTCCTACAGCTCGGCAGCTTTGCCAAGGGTCCCAGGCAGCTGCAGCTCCTGCAATCAGGCCCTGCTTTTCAAAGGCACCTTTCCCTCTGGCATGGATGTCCTTAGACTCAATCACTTCTAGGATTGCCTTCTAGGAAATTTCAAACCTAGCGGAACTCTGCTCTAAGTTTTTCCCTTTCATTAACTGTATTTCTATGAGGGTTAGATCTGAGACCCCTGCTTACTTTGACTTGAATTCATGTTAGACTTATTCATATGACTTATTGATGTGCTTCTTGTCCACACGCTTTGAACACAAGAGGCAGACAGGCCTGCTTCGGGACATGGCACTGTATATTAAAGAAGAAAAAAAGAAAGAAGCCGCCATTTCTGACATGTTTTAGAGCCTTTTCACATCTCACTTCCATTTATGGCACATTCTGCTTTTGAATTTAACCTTGCAAAGCCAGGAGCAGTTCTCAAAAGCCACAAGCGCAGACACAACCATGAGCATCCCAGCCCTCCAGCATGGTAACACCGGCAGCATTCATGCTGGCAGGTCTGTCTGTGGAAAGCATGAAGCAGAGACACCCCAGCAGGCAGCTGAGCAGCCACATTACCGCATGGGTACCTGAAGAAGGACTCCTGCAAGCATGCCCAAACACCGCACAGGCAGTTACAGGGGCTGTGCTCCCACGCACCACACATGAAACACCCGGCGAGGCACCCAGAGCTTCACCTCCGCTCCAAAGGCCGGTTGGTCCCTTCCTAGGGTCTCATGAGCCTTACCACAAGATATCTTCCTACCAACTGATTGGGGGGACACGTTAATTTGCTGATGCTGTTTGCCTTTCCAAGTGCTTCCATGGTAGGTGCGAGGTGCAAAGTGCTCGCTCAGACTTTCCATGAGGACCCACAGCTCCGTGGACTTGGCAAACAGGGACAATGGAGTCCAGGATGCTCTGGGATGAAAGTGCTCAACCATCTATTTAATTGCAGATACTCCGACAGACATACAGAATTTCTTGTTTAATTTTTTTGCAGTATTATTAATTGATAATTTAATTTCCGATCTGGTGAATTACATGCAATTCCTTCACCATCAGTTAAATGACAAGTTTAGAGCAGAATAGTTTAGGTAAGCAGATTGTCAGTGCTTATGGCTGTAAGACATAATTATGTACAGCCAACTGTGTAACGCGCTTGAAAAAATTATAAGCCTAGGCACAGAAATTAAAATTATTTCAAGATGAAGTTGTACAAATACAGCTGCAAAAAGCTGCAAAATCCTATTAATTTATTCCAACTGTAGTGGGTAGTGCAGCGGGGTTCCCGTCCCCGCCGCCCTGCCAAAGAAAGTTTAACTATCACACGCAACGAATCAAAGGGGGGATGTTTAAAACTTGAACGTGGCTCCAGAAAACTATTTCAGCTATTATTTATGTACTCATAAACTTCTGGGCATCAGCTGGTAACTTGGCGTGATGACTTGTCGGCGTGTCGGGGCAAACATTAAACGCTAAATTACCATATGTCAGCTCAGGGTAGTTAATAATTCTACCACATCTTGGACAACTTGAAGGCTTTTCTGAAACTGCTGTCAAATCGAATCTTTCCTACGATCAATAAAGCAGCACAATGAAACACGCCGTTTGTGGTATCTGAAGGAATAGATTAGTGAAATACTGTAAGTGCGACTGGCAGGGTCTAACTCCATTTCTTACCCAGAGATCCCCAATACACGTATCAATACTTCCAAGGAGGCAACAGCACATGTCTGTATCTCACTTATCTGTTTCTCCTACCTTCACTTTTAGTTTGCCACCAATCCCCCTCCCAATCTCTCCCCATTTGAGCTGCATGTTACTTCCACATCTAACAGGCAGCAGTTAATTACGGGAGCAACGCTTGTTCCACACCACTGGGTCTATCAATCGCAGCCAGACGAGTAAGATAGAGGAAGACTGCAAGCATAGAAAACCCATCTGATCTTCTGCTTGTTTTCCAAGCTGTGTAACGGAGATATCTCAAGCAATACCGAGAGTAAGGACGAGCAGCAACCTCTGGGAACAGCCAACCAAGGTGGGAAATGCAGAAATCTGAATGCTGGGCTTTATTTAAGTGGTACTGCTAAACCCAAATTGCACTTCTGCTGCCACTTTTGCTCTTGGTCCAGTACAACTACAACTAACACACACTACCAGACAAGTAAAACTGATTGGAAGGAAATGTTATTTACTTTGTGCATTTGACAGCATCAATGACACGGTTCGAGATACTCAGCACTGGTGCATGGGGGACAGATCGGCAGTGCAACTGTGTTCCTGCAAAAGCACCTGAAAATTATTTCTAGGGCTTGCAGCACGTCTTGCTATAAACATGCAAAAAATCTGTCCCTGGCTTCCCCTAGTGCAGGAGCCACAGCTCATTTGTGGCCTCTATATGAGCCCTGGAAGAGATCTTCACTTAACACAACCTGCAAGCAAAGGTGTTGCTTTGCAAGTGATTTCACCCAGCCTGGTCCTCACTCCTGCGGGCAGCCCTGCAGGAACAGAGCCAGGAAACCCTGCTCTAGTTTTTTACTTGGAAGCACAAACAAAATCTGAGCTCTTGCAACACTTTGGTGTTTTCTCATGCTCTTTGATCTGTTTACTGTATCCGCCGTCATGTCGGATTTACAGTTCAATTGGAAATCAGAAATATGCCATCCAGGTCTTACAGATCCATCCCATCCAGGACACACGCCTTCTTAAAGCCTTGCTGGGGACCTGAAACATGGACCTTGAAACATGGTGGTCCCTAATGACCTTTAAAACCATCAGCAGTGAGTGAAGGAAAACCATTTCTTGCAGAACAGGGTTTTTTGAGCATTTTGGGTTTTTGTAATTCAGGTCACTCCATCTGATTCTCCGTTGCTGATAGATTCAGTCGTAGCGGTTGTTCTCAGGCTGCAGGACCCTGAGAAAGTGATGTGAGAGTTGCTGGTGGCAGGAAATTGCCTTCATAATACTTTCAATTTAAAAAAGTTGATAATGACGCAGGGAATAGGTCCTGTGGGACCTGAGAGGATTGAAAATAATCCACCAGTGAAAGAATTGTGAACTGCTGACTTTCGGCATTTAATTGGGATGGAATTACAGGTCATCTTCCTCTATCAATCCCATACATACTCAAATTGTGTTAGTAAAAAAGAAACAGATTATTATTTCATACAGTATCTTTTTTTTATCAAGAGGAAATGAAGAGTCTGTTGCATACCAAAACCATGCGGGTGCTTTATAAGCCATGCCATGCTCTCCAAGCTACTGTAAGTCAGCATGGCTCCGCTTAGTTCAGTGCTTCTACACTGATTTCCACTGGCTGACAAGCTGACCCAGTATTTTGGTGGTGATTAGAGAGGGATACTGCTTCATGTTTATTTCTAGGAAAGCTCAAAGTTGGCTCTTGTGCCTTTGAGAAGCTGGATGTGTGCGGAGGAATGATGCTTCTTCAAACTCTTAAGTCTTCAGGGTTTGGTTTTTTTTCCTTTTTAATAAGAAGCAGGAGGAAGATTTCCTGACCCTCTGAACTATCCCTGGTTTTGAATACGCTACATGGCATGCCTGTAAACAGAAGAAGAAAGCTCTTATGTGAAACTTTTTAAACTGCAGAGGATGATGGACAGCAAATGGGATGCAAGCCAAGGAACATGACAATTAGCACAGAGAAAGTTTTCAGGGTTTATTCCATCAGTCAGCACTTAAGGAGGCTTTGAAGGGGAAAAAGCATCCTTTTATATATTAATCCACTACTTCTGCACTTTCCCCCTATTCCGTGGATTTAGTGCTTAGCTGCTAAATATCTATATGCAGAGCTTTATTAAGAGGAGTTGGTTTACTTTTTGAAAGATTCCACATCCATTAGTTTACAGAGAGAAAAAAAGGCAAAATCATTTTGCCTGCTGCAATATCCAGAGTATAAACGACGATTTACTCTTCCCCAGCTTCTAGTACTTAATGTTGGGGATAAGAGAAAAGCTAGCGCTTCTCGCAATGTTATTTCTGGCCATCACCTTACTAAAGAGTCAGGTTGTGCTACTGATGATAAAGGATCCCAGTGAAAGCAAAGGGAAAATCCCCCACATTTCACCCCCTTCCTGTTTGGTCTTGGCAGACTTTGTATCTGAAGAGGCGCCTTACTGTTCCAAGATAAAATATTTTCTTTTTTCTTTAAAAAGAAGTTCTCTCAAGCAAGAAGTTAGGCAACAGCAGGGGACAATGCCATGCCAGTATTAATTAGCAAATTCCAAATGAATCATAGTTTATGCTTAGCAGGGTATGCTTGAAAGCCATGTGAACTTTTAAAATGCTGCGTTGAGCATCATAGTTGCAGCTTATTTTTATATATTTTTTTAATAAGACTAACAAATAAAGAGTTGCTTTGGAAGGGCATGTTATTCATTCCCTCTATGGCCCTCTTCCCAGGCATTTGTGCTCTTGCCCATCTCTTTATCTGGAGGATGACATCCCCCTTAGCTCATCCCTTTTGGTTTGAGGCCACTACTGGGGGACAACATTTTCCCTCTAATTAAGAGATGGCATGTGCCGTTGTCCACACTGCGCCCTGAATCACCTAGCAGGGGGTGTGCTGTGACATGCCACGCTTGTCATTTCCATGGCTCTTTGATCCCGAGTCCCTGGGACTCCAAAATTTGCCTTCCCCACAGAGAAGCAGTGCTTCTCTGGCTGCCTCTCCGTGCCAGGGCTCCCACTGCGCTGCGGGTCAGTGCTTTCATGGGCCCAACTCCCCACATCGGCACGGGAAGCAGAACTGGGTGGTGGGTACATATGGCAGCCAGCACAGCGACAGACTCTGATCTTAATTTCAGGATTATTTAGGTTGTGATAGAGCTGGGGCACCTGCCTCTGCAAGGCTCATCAATTCTCTTTGATTTGGAAGACTCTGTGCGTCTGTGCCAGACCGTGAACTTCAATTTCAGCACAGAGCTTCACTGCAGTTTTTCTTCTCTTTCATTTTTACATTGACTTTAAAGACACAGGAGCTGAGAAAATAAACCAGTGCACCAGTACACAGTATTAAGCAGGAATGGGAGGTTCAGGGCATTCACTCGGGTAGCGGACAAGGAGAAAAAGATGCCCTTGGCGATGTAAGAAACACCACCACTTCAGCTCCAACCTTCAGGGTGATGGTGAATAAGCACCCAATCAGACCAAGAGCATCTTTGAACCCCTCCTCCGAGCTCCCTCAGGGGCTTGGGATGTCGGTACAGAAAGGTTTCGCTGGCCACTGAACAGGCCAGCAGAAAGACCGCGGAGATATCCAGGATGTGGCCACCACAGGCCGTGGCCGACCAGGATACGGTGCTGGGGATTTCAGCTTTGGAGGGGAGGGTGGATGAAGCACCCCAGGTGTCCTTTCTGCCATGGGAGACCAATGCCACCTTCCGGGGAGAAGCTCTTTCAAAGTGGGTAGAAGCAATGAAAGACACCCGAATTTTTAAAGGGCTATAGTCTAAGCACAAAGAAAGTTCCAGAGCAATAGAAAACTCATACAATGACACCTTTTTCATGTGTGCATTTCTTGAATCAGCTAAAGGAAGAGCATGCAGGTGCTACTACTAATTACTAACCACTAACCCTGCATGTCTCTTGCCTGGGAGGAGGGAGAAAAAAAAAGGGAAAACAGCAAATACACCCCTGTGTCTGTTCTGCACCCGGGATAACCCCACTGCCGGCAGCAAGCGGGCTGTGAAAGGACCCAGTCACTCAAATTCACATTGCACAACGTGGATTTAACTTAACCCAAACCTGTCCAAAACGATTTAGCAAGAAAGGCAGTAATTGTGAGATTCACATATCTCCTTCTGCTTTCCCTTACCCTGGGGCAAACAGAACTGACCGCGCAGAGAAAAGCTGGGAGCTATGGCAACCTAAAACCCAACTGCAATGTCCGCTGGGATCCTGAACATTTAGAGCTATTTTAATCAAATTAGTATTGATTAGAGACAAACTAGAGTCTACTGAAGTTAATGGACAGATTTCCATCGACTTCAAAGGGCTCTGGAGCATCCAGTAAGGCAGGAAACAAGCATCAAAACGAGAAAATGCATTTTAGTCTGACCCTAATTACGTGAGATTAAAGAACTGTTTCAGGGAAAACTTTCTGAAAGTATTCTGCTCAAGACAAACATCTCCAATGGTGAAAATCCAGCAAAGCCACCAGTGAAAGACTCTGGTAACAGTAAGCATGGCCAGCTCTGGGTATGAGAGACCTACAGATGTACCAGCTCAACCAACAGCCATGGAGGAACTTTACTAACTTAAATAGGGAAAAAAAGATTGCAGTTTTGTGCATGTAGATATACACACATGCTAATTTAGTTTTACTTTCTACTCAAGTTCATTTTTTCTAAGAGAGATATTTTTTTTTTCACTTCCCCCAAAAAATGTTAGTTGTTAATTCCTCACTACAAACACATAATTCGTCCTTTTGTCTTCACAGGACCTAATCATCTTCTCTGAGGGATGAATATGAAATCACGACACAAGTCAATTCTTTAAACTTGCCTCTCTCTTACTGCCTAGAACATTTTGCTGTCTTTAAAGCTATGTATTTATGTGACAGCCAGACATCCATTAAACCCCACCAATCTTATGGCCTAAGAGGTATAGAAGGGATTTTTTCTTTCCCTGAATACTAGTGGGGGTGGTGATCATGACTTTACTGACCTTCATGCTATTAGGTCCTTTCCAGAGTTGGTGTAATTAAGTATTGAGCTTGTGGAAGAAATATCTTTTTTTTCCCACTACTAAAGAAGATAAACTGAGAGAGCTTTAAATAGCTCGTGAGGACCAGCAGCACCATATTGTTCTCAACTCCAACACCATACCTCCCCAGCTTTCATTCATTCAAGAGGCTTAGCAGGTAAACAGATAAATTCCACTTGAAGTCACTTGTGCTGTGCTCGAATGGCCACGGAGGCTCTACCAGCTTTCTTGAGCACACAACAGTTGAGAAAATTCGAGGCAGTAAAAGCAAGAAAGGATTTTGGGTTTAAATACTCCATCCCGTCTAGTTCCTTCTTCTATCAACATTCAATGGGACATTTTGCTCAAAGTGTATCAAAATAAGTACCAGAATCTGCCCATATTTTTTTGTTTGTTTGTTTTTTGCGTTTCTTGAGGGATGGAGGAAGATCCCATCACCACCATTACAACAGAAGAGTACAAACATCCAGTAAACATCTAGCTACCAGAGTCCTGATCGCCAGGTCTTTCGTTTGTAAAGGTGCCAGAACATTCACCAAAGGCTCCTTTTCAAGACAAACTCTTCCTTCACAAAACCCCCCTGAGAAGTACAAACGCAAAGCACAGCAGTAGTTGCTGGGAGCTCTTTCTCCAGCTGTGCTGTGATCTGAAACCCCAACGTTCAACAGGGCAGCTGCTGTTTATCCCTTTCCTTTGCGTTGCTCCCATCTAACTGTCACCTCAGTGGTCACCTCAGAGTGCTCAACAGGGCAAAGAGCATGTACCTCCACGCTGCTACAGATAACCACAACTGGGATCGAAAGATACGGTTCAAGCATCTCTTAATGTCCTATTATCTGTGGATCACTGACAGGGTTGATTATAACAGTTTGACATGACTCCAAAGGAGCTGTTATGGTCTATTGTATCAATAGGTACCTAGGGAGCCTTTAATCCACAGATCCATGTGTAATAACAGCGCACTAAAAACACAGTAATTTTTTTTTAAAAGTTCCTACTGCTAAAGCAGTAAAAAGCAGCAAATGTAATGCTCATTGTACAAATAAAAGCCCTGTCATTTTTCACATGACAAGGGCACAAAAAAGTCTGAAACCCAAGATTTTTTCCCCTTTCAGTTGCAATATAAAAATGATCCAAAATGTTTACGCCAGGAGACAATTTGGAATGACTTGTTTTCCTGCTGAGCTATAATCTTGGTCAGCAGGAATGCTACTGATGTGACTCAAGCTGTACCGCTGCTGTACTGCGAAGGAGAGAAGGGGTGAACTGTCATAATTCTTAAATTAGCAGAAACGGGTTATTTTGTGTGTATGATGTGTGAAAGTATGAAAATAAGCATGGGGTGGGGTGTGGGGGGGAATTGTTTGTTTCCCTTGGAAACTAGTAGATGGGTTTGATTAAGAAAAGTCTACTTCCATGATAGGTTCTCATGATGTTCCTGATGCTGTGGAGACAGGCGGGGTGTGAAGGCACACATACAAAGATACTCTTTTAGCAACAGAACTGAAATGATACATACAATATACAATTACCACTTATGAAATCACAGGCTCTTGCTTTTTTCAGGGCAGATTCTTTCAAAACCCTGATTTGTGTGGTGAGGTCTATGACATGCCATCCCAGAGAATAGAGGCATTCAAATCTGTTTTCCTTGAAAACACTGCTAAAAACCCATTTGCTTAATAAAGAATTCTGTTTACCAGAAAGGAGTTAGAAGATGCTTTGGAAGCATCTGATTGCTCATTCTTTAGGCAGTATCTTCATGCAGAAGCAAGATAGTTTTCCTAGAAGGGTGTAAGGTATACAAACATCCACTATCTCTGACGAGAGGAACGCTAACTGTTCAATCCTATTCCCATTTAGGCCAGACACAGAAACACATCCACAAAAAGTTCTGCAGAAGAATACACATGCATTATGCTAGTGATCAGATCCTTTCTTGTACAGGATTCTTAACGTTTCCACTGACGGTTGTGACAGCAGGTTATCTAGTATCTCCCAAGAGCTTTGATGAGGAATTCTCTCTTGTAGCACAGGCTTCTGTGACTTGACTCCTGCCCCATGGTCTCTGGGGGGGTAGAAAATGCTGGGTTACAAACCCATAAAATAAACCAACGCTTGACAGAATGTTTCCAAACGTTATTTAAATGGAGACTTCTGTTCACATTATTAATGCCTTTAATATGTATTCTCATCTCCTCTTCTCTTTTTATTACTTTGTATGTCTTTCTGGTTATTTAAAGAGTTGTGAAAAGAGCTGGTCAGCACTTCAGAGCTCCCACCGCTCCTCAGCAACAGATGCTGACCATAAAGTTAAAGCCAACAGAAAAAAAAACCCAAACCCAATCCAGAATCCTTTTTTCTTCTCAGAGGAAGGCAGACAAACACATCCATACCTCCCTGTCCAGCTCCTCCCAGCTTCCTACCGGAGAGCAACACTGAGCCAGCAATGAGCTCACCACCTTGTTTTACCTAACAGCATGGGAGTGCAAGCTCTTTGCCACTATTAATCACTATAGTTACCTGGACCAGCTCTGCTGTCCCACTGGCTCCTGGGGGAGCATGAGAGAAGCCCATGAGAACACCTCGCATCCTCAAGCAGATGAATCTGCAGGTGCTTGAGCAGTATGTGCCCCCTCCCCGCATCCTGTGCTGCCCTTTCCTCGGGGCAACAGCTGCCTTTGACAGCCTGTGCATTTGATGGCCTGGATATCACACACATGGGAAAAGGGTCACGGTTTCCAAATCATCTGGTGGAGTAATGGGAGGAGACAGCTCCCCAGCAGCAAGAGCCAGAACATCTCTGTGCTCTGACATTGTGTCAAGATGCCAGGACAGGCAAAAGAAAACCAGCGGTATCTCCCGTGCCCTGAAACAGCTGGTCATCTCCATCAGATCAGCGGTGGTGTTGGATCGTGCCAAACGCATCTGGGCTTCTCTGGTTTGCTTCATCTTCTGCATCTTTGTTCTGAACTAATTCAAAGCACAGATCAGCTTTTCAGTGGTCAGGAAAGCTGGGACCATTAAACACGGGCCGAAAAGGACAGATGCAGTCCAAAGGCAAGAAAACCTTCAGTCCTATCTTCTAAATACTCCATTCTAGTCCCAGGCACTCTCAGTAATACCTCCATGCCAAACGTTTATATAACATTTTTCAGATTAACAACACAGCAAGGAAATACAGAGCCAGACACTTCATGTTCCTGTGTAAACTATGTACACAGGGACAGCAAGAGACCTGATCCATTTGGAGCCTGATATCAGATCTCCAGGGATGCTTCAGATTATTGCCCTACAGAATACCCAGAGATTTTATCTAACTCAATGGCTTTCCTAATACCAAAATGCTACTAATGAATAATATGAATGATGAACAAACTTTTATAAAGTCACTTGCCACTGGATTAAGTGTATCAAGATGTTTTCTTTGATATTGTCTTGTCAGTTGAAATCGAGTGACACTTCCATGCTTTCATGTTAGGCAATTCCCAAGAAATTCATGGCTACGATCTAGAATAAATGTGTGGCTTTCAAATCAGTGAGAGCTGAATGATAGGAATTTTAAATTGCTGGGATAAAACCGCTAGCTACATCATAACACTCATGCTGCTTCCAGATTTAATACCTGCCTTTTCAAACACTATCAATTCACTTAATATGCCAGTGGGGAATAGCATTACTTTATTTTATTTTCCTTCACAAGGATCATGAACCATTTTCTCTTACAGAAATGTACCAATTACCCACATGCCAATTGTCCCCAACGCACTCTGATCTTGCGGCGTGGACATTGAGTTCAGACATGCACCAAGCTTTCTGATGCTACAAAAGAACCACTGTGGGCTAAATTCAGGACTGATGTAAGCAGGCAAATTTCTGCTGACATCAATGGAACAGCACTCTCCAACGCAGGTTCTGAGTTTTGCCCTCTGCCCCAAGAATCTGACAAATGCCGATGCAAGTCAGAAAGAAACCTTTCATGTGAAAAATACCTAATTTAAGGAATTAGCAGAGCAAAGCCATAAAAAAGAGGCTAGAAATAAGAGGCTATATTGTTCTGCTTATCCTGGGATGGGTAAATTGTGTCTTACCCTGCTAGCAGGGGCACTCGAGGATGGGAAATAGGCAAGTGGGGTCTGCATGGCTCCCTGCCCTCGTTGGATAGCTTGGCATGAGGAGTGTGATGGACAAAGGGAGCCAGCCTTTGAGGAAGGCCGTGTTTGAGGCACAAGTTTGCGGAGGCACAGCTTGGCTACTCGCGCAGCATGAGACATGGCATCCGCAGGGCATGGCGAGCGAGCGCCAGGACTGCAAGCCATGTTTCTAAGCCTGCCCTCGCTAATTGGTCCTGCTGAGGATTTGGGTATATTAGCCAGGGCAGAGTGCCATGCTAATGAAGCTGTACCGCGCCTGGGAGTCAGGCTGGAGCTCCAAGGATGCTGCCCTGTGCTAGGAGGCCTTTCCCGGCAGCTTGCAGCTCCTGTCTGTGCTGGCCGCTACCCCACGCCGTGTCGGTACACCCTGTGAGCGTGCCGCGGGGAGCAATGCCTGCTGCAACCGCTGATGGTAAAACACACCCTGACCCGAGAAAGGAGCTTTGTTACTCAGAAGCTGCATTAGCTGACTACATCCCAGAGCTACCCACTTGCTTTACCTTTCGCAGGCTCCCGTGGAGGAGACAGGGCACTGCGCTTTGATCCTGGGACTGCTGGCAACACTGGGAACTCTGCAGCAGGTCCCTGCCAATTTATTTCTGGTAATGAATTGTCCCGCTGTTTCAGCCTTGTTTACAGTGATTTATTCAGAGTATATCTGCATATACATTATACATGCAGCTCTCACCAACACTCAGTAGACCTTATACTGCATTGATTGGGACGTGCTGGGAGATACGCCAACCACAGTCAGCAGAGAGCATGCCATTGTATTTGAAAGCATTTACCTTGAACTTTCAGCAAGGACTACTCACCTGGCCTGCTCTTTTGAGACCTATTTTAGCACTTTGCCTGTTATACCACGGATGCTAACATGGGTTACAGACACAAATACCATTCTTCAATAGATTTGTGAGCTAACTGTGATATCCTAAGCACTTGGGGAATATCAGCTCAAAGTGATAAACAGTGCTTTTTAGACATCAAATGTTTTTGAGATCTTGGTGACACATTCAGAACTGAACTGCACAAGCCAGGATTTCAAAGCCAAAAGGACTTTGCTCCTGGGGACTGAACACCACATAATTCTCTCAAGGTTACAAAATGATGGGATCCATGGGCTGAAGCCATCACAGAGCTATGGTCAAAACTCTGAGCTTATATGTTGCTCTGTACCCCAGCAGAGTGTCCTGCATCTGCCTGCCCATTTTTGTGATACCTGCAACAACAAACTCTACTCTTCTGTGAAATTTACTTCAGCCAACTGGAAGGTTAAAATCAACTGGGCTG
Organism: Zapornia atra; assembly: GCA_013400835.1. Lineage (NCBI taxonomy): Eukaryota > Metazoa > Chordata > Aves > Gruiformes > Rallidae > Zapornia > Zapornia atra. The sequence goes on from VZTU01026314.1 coordinate 302,804, forward strand.
CCTGCCTTAAGACAGGAGTAAAACCAAATCACACCACAATTACTCCTTTGACTTCCAAATGTTCACACGCCTCACTGACTAGCCTGAGCTCCAGTAAGCTTGCAAGCACCTCTCCAAAACCCACTTTACCAACTGTAAAGAAACAACTCTTGCTGATTTGGTCCGACCCCTGTTGGTAAGGCTGGCAGAACATTAAGATGACTTCACGGAGCAAAACTGTAACATCCAACAATGCTGAACCAGCCTATAAATTTGTGTGACTCTGTGGTGATGAAACATGATGAAGAAGAGACGAGAAAGAAATCAAGTCAACGGCCACATGAGAAAGGAGAAAGATCTTACCATACCTGCAGGCTGTAGCGTAAAACCTCCACGAGCCAACAGGAAAGATATTAATGAGCATCTAATAGCATGACTCAAAAAGAGACACTACAAGGGATGCAAATAATGAGAGAAAGAAAGATGCTCTCTAAGAGAATAGCAATACTTGAAATGGTGTTTTATCTCTCAGACCACAAGTAATAATTTAATTTGCACTGACCTTCAAGGAGTCATGAATTTGATTTTAACCAGTGCTCATTCACACTGCAAACTCCTGCTCACCTCCTCGTAGCGGTGGCTGAGGATGATCGAGGGGACAAACCCCTCCTGAATTTCACAGCCCTTCCTGGCAAACCCAGGGCCAAGCGATAAACCTGCGCTGCAGGCGCAGGGATATGTTACAGCTGACTTGTTCCCCTACAACCCAGCTGTTAAAAAGTGGAATATGCCGTGAACCGGTCACTCTAGTATTGATTCAGGGAGAGCTGCATTGCTCTCCCAAAGGGTTTGAGTGTTACAGAGGAAGAACGTTTCAAAAGACCTGATCTTATTTTCTATCTATTCCCAGCGATGCAACAGGAGAGAGCTGGAGGCTTCCTCTGCATTCCTCCCTTTTACCTCTGTATCTTAAAAACATTTCAAGAAGTTACACTCAGTTGGCATGTCACAGGCAGACGAATTTCTCCACATAAAGCCAGCTGGCGACCTCTCAGAGTGACTTTCTTGGACGAAGGCCCTCCAGGCGGGCCGGCAGCCCCCACGGCCGGCAGCCAACCTCCCAGGGCTTCTGCCTGGACAGGGCCCTTCTTTGTTTTATTGGTCTTCATTTCGTTTTCATTTTAATGCGATGGTAAAAATTTTATCTGATAATCTAAACAAGGTAATAATTTTGCACTATAAAAGTGTCTGTCTTCCACTGTTACTGCCACCATCGTATATTGGAGAGTAATATTTGCAGCATTATACAAAATTGTTATTCTATTAAAATGATAAAATGGCAGCGGTTTTATTACATGAGTGATTTTCCAGGCACCGAGATGCCCTTTACTGCAGACAAGAATAATAAACACATTATTCACCAACACATTAGGGAACAATCCTGTGATTTTGGAAAACAGTTGTAACAAACAAGTAAGTTATTACAGCGACATGCCCAGGAACCGCAGCCCCAAATCTTACCTACTGTAACTAAGTGCCACTTATAGCCAGGGACTCCGACTGCATTGTGCTACAGCAGTTTGTTCCCAAGAAGTTGGCAAACTGTGAGACAGACACTGAGGATTGCTCCTGCACTTTCCTGTAGTCCCATCTAATCCAGGCCTTGGGATTTTAACCCTTTTATTCCTACTGAAGTCTTACGGATTTACCATCTGCTGCTGCGGGATCTGCGAGGATGAGGAGGGGTAGAGGATTAAATTAATTAACAAATTCTAATCCTAAACCAGCGTTGCTGACGCTAGGGCTCTTTGAATTCTAATGAGGTTTTAAAGAACACTGACTACTTTCCCAGCAAAAAAGAAGAAAATAATACGATGTTATCACATCCCTAGCCTCTGCCCACCCTACGCAGCACCCGTGGAGCATTTCACCCAACAGGGTCTAATACAAGCAGTGTTTGGATATCTGAGGTACCTTCCCAGCCACATCTGCAACCAGGAGCACAAACCCATCCACACGGGTCACAGCCACGTCAGGTTGTGGCTTGAAAACATTATCAAGGTTACAGATTACTGTACATCCTCTAATCTATTTTACAGGCTAAGCCTGAATCAGATAATGTAACCTGATATATCTGACTGAAGGAGTTGGGATTTTTTTCCTTCCTCTTCCCTAACTGAAGTGGGCTCACATCCATTGCCACCCAGAACCGGCCGATAATCTCTGTGTGCCAGTAATTAACAGGACGGTCAAAACAGAGTAAACACATGTCTGAGATGTCCCAGGTCAACGACTCCATCACCAGAACACAGTGAACACAAGGTGGGAAGGCAAAGCAAAGTGGGGAGAGCTTTAGCAGGGAAAACACGACATCCGCCTCCTAACATGCTTTGCTCCTGTATGAAAAAACAGACCACCACTTGCACCTGGAATGACATCTACCTATACACAAAGCAGTGATGTACAATGTGCCCTCTGCAGCAAGCGATGTTACAACATGGTATAGAACAGCAGCTCACAGTGCCACAAAAAGCACTCAACTGCTTGGGGAACATGGAAATTTAAGCCATGTTGGGAAAGGAATTGCACCGGGGGACCTGGGCCCTTCGCGCTGGGAAGCAGCTTTGAATTTTCTGACATCGCTGTGAATCTGGAAAGGAAACATATGGAAACCAGATGACATGTTTCACAAACTGCCAAGCAGATTTTGTGTGGTTTTAGAGAACATGTACTCCAGGGAGTGTCCACAGCAACTTGATGGTCTTGATGGCTAACATTTGTTTTGCATCTTTATGCAGAAGAACTGAGACACAATCATTCATCTGTATCGCGTTTCCATACAGGTGCAGGCTTCCCAGCCATGCTAGAAGGACAGATGTTGCCTTCTACAGGAAGGGAAATAACAGCAGGGAGGGGGAGAGTCTACTTGAGCAGATCAGAGGTTTGGACTGCTCTCTCCTGGAGAGCCCCCACGGGTAATGCAGATGTGCTGGCTGCAGCAATTGCTCCTTGGAGCACAGGGCCTTTATGGAAACTAGACTACACCGCAAATGAAACCAGTTTTCTTATTAGTCTCCGTAGCAGAATAACAAACTGCAGAATTCATAATATCTGGAGACCAGTGGCTACATTTTGATTTTCAAGCTTTCGCACAACCTCTGTGTGCAAACAAACTCTTCAAAACAAATGCAAATTTGGCAGTTTATGCTAAAGTAAAAGCCACTTGGGGGGATTAAAGGCTGATGTACTATCAGCTGAGGAAATGAGTAACCCTGAAACACAGAAGTAGAGCTCCAACATTTGTATATTGATCCTTTATAAAATAGCGCTGCAAGTAGATTCTGAAGGACACCAATTCCTTAGTTTTTAAGCCTTATATTTTTTGTAGGCAGGAGGAAGCTGAAGAGATCTGACTGTTCACGTGTTACGTGTCCCATTTTCACAAGCAGACTCTGCCCTTTGGAAGCACAGCCCGTACCATAAGGTCCCAGACTACACTGTTAATGTGTACTGGTACCCAATCTACCGAAGCCAATGGGGGTGTCTGAGGCCCTGTCAAAAATTAGGCCTGTACCATTGTATGTACAGTTTGATGCCCGCTTCAGAAGAACAATTCACCACACGATACAACATGCATCTGCAGGTATTTCTGCATCCCAAAAGAGGTAATGTCTGACTCCTGACCGATTTGTTCTTTTCCAAGGATGGCTCACCTGCTCATCAGGATGAGAACACGTAGCTGCCAGTGAGCTTAAAAACATCATTTCAGAAACTACAGAAAAACTAAGCAACAGAAACCTGAATCCCATTCAAATTAGCCTGTCTCCTTTGAGACATGCTGCTAGCCCAGCAAGAATAAAAACCAACTTTCTCTTCTGTACATTGTGCTTCAGAATACTGTTATCTTTTAGACATTTTGTTCACTTCTTGAGAAGGCCTTATCAGAGAGCCACAGTATGTTATAAAGACTAAGTAACCATGAACCGAAAACGTGTCCGTGTGTGTGGGGGTGGGGTGTGCAATAACCACTGGCAGAACTAAAATAGATTTTAAAATCCTTCCACATAACCAAACAAAGCTGGAAGATGGGTTGGTAATTATATGTGCATTGCAAGGAGAATACGAACAGTGGGGGGTTTAAAGCATTCATATAAATTATACCAATCAGCACAGAAAGGAGGAAAAGAAGCACTGAGGACATCAAATATGACACTTCTCTATAACTGATACACACGAGCACTAAATCATGGCAAGACAGTGCCTGAGAAAACCGGGACTAAAATGTCATCCTAAAATGAGTTCCATCTACAGCTTTGCTGCCTCTGTAAATGCGTATGATCATCTTAATGATGTATTTTGAGGAGACGTGATAAATCACGGAGTTAAAAGACCCCACGGAATGTGAATACATGTGGAGATTTTCTTCTGGAGGGAAAAAAATGTATTGCAAATGAACTGGAGTAAGGCATACTGCACAGATTTTTAATTGTGTGGTTAAGCATGGAAGTTCAACAGCTTCTGGGGTGTGATAAGAAAATGGGTTTGCTAAATCCCATGCAACCAGCACTTGGGATGTGGTGGTTCTGGAGTGCCTGACCTACATGCCAGGGAAGCCAGCATGACAATGTTTTGTTAGGAAATCTCCAGTCATGGTGCCTTGGGACAAGGGAATTAGAGAAAGAATTAGGATAATCTTTCCAGGCGGAAGATTTAAAGTCTGCTACAGTTATTCTCGATCGATCCCCAAAAGATTGCCAAGAAGTGTGTATCTTAAAACTGCTGCTAATTAGGAGGTTTTAAGACACTGTTATAAAATACCTTCTGCTTGGCTTGTAAGGAAAACCATTTAGGCTAGTAGTATAGAGAACAAAACAGTAATAAAACGTTATTTGTAGCTTCTATTATATTACCATTACACTATATTATCACCAGCATAGTTACATACCTAACATAAAATCATTTAATGAAATGTTTGAACTTTCAGGAGAACTACCGGTAACCTTTTTATTTTTAGCAACGGGGATGGCATTTGTTGTTTGCTGCAATACAAACAATAATAATTACACATAGAGATGCTAATGGGGATGAAAACTGATATTTAGTGCTGCTGTCTGCTCATGACCATGCATGCATCTATACAGAATCCAGGATTAGTACTTTAAGAGGTGTTTTAATTTGGGTTTGTTCTGTTTTTCCTTCCGGGATACTTTCTTAAGTTTACAGGAGACACAGCATCAGACAAGCAAGAGAGCTGCTTAAATGGAGACAGGCAGACTCACTGCCACGAACTGGAGAACTCAATGTTCTTTTCATCCCTGGAAGAACGGAACAACCTTTAAAAAGTTTTCGTGATGCATTTGCACTCTATGCATTATGGCTGTTTTAATATGTTACATCTAAATGCAAGCTGCGATGTTGTCTAAACATCATTTTATTTATTTATAGCCTGTAAAGATGGCTAAACTTGCCTGGCCAAATTGTGTGACCTTTAGCTATTCCTTAAAGGGGAGTTAGTGGTAAAAAAACCCCAAACAAACCCCTAATTTTTTCATGCTTTTGCTTCCCCTGTGTGTTATTTGCACTTTCCTTCTTGCTGCTTGTGTGTCTGGATTTCATTAGTGAGCCACAGTCTTCGTTTTTTCTACTTTGGCATTGAAACTTGGGTTTAGTGGGATAGTTATACTCTTTGATATTCATGCTATGTAAAATATCACTTAGAACAACCAGATGCAAGAAAACATCCAGAAACAATATAGGCTGCCCCAAGAACTGATTTACGTGGGGGTTTTTGTAGATGATTTATTCTATTTTCTGTTTAGTTTCCTGCAATGGCTCATAGAAATAGCTTTTTTAAGGCTTCTGTAAATGAAAAAGAAAAAAAATTGCAGGTTTAGGTAAACAGAATTACGCCTGATCATAACACAATTACAATGTCCCATTTTTACCTATTGAAGAGGGCGCAGGCAGCAGGTCTGACTTGACTTTCCATTTGAAAGCTCAGCTACTCTGATGTCTTTATGTCTCTCTTTTTTTTTTTTTTACATGTTTTCTCATGATAATTTAGGATTAGCAGCTTTGAGAATCAAAACCGAGAACAAAGTTTCTTGAGCTTAAATTTAATTCTGGCTTGATTCTGATCCAACGCCTTTGTACATTCGCCAACTGTGCCAGAAAACATCACTGAGTACTGGGTAGAAGATCACTGAGTGATCTTTCAGGCCTTGCTTTTTTTTTTTTTTGTTGAAAAATGAAAAAAGATTAAGTATGATGTGGCCTCAGCACATTTCAAAATATTTGACTAAGAGTTTAATATAACGGGATTTATCCCTTCTCAGATCCACTAAAGCGATTGTGTTTTAATACCGAATCACTGAAATCACCTGGTGTATGAGAGGGACCGGGTCAAACCTTGGTCATGAAAGAGCAGTAAGATTGCCAAGCATTATTATTGCGTGCCACTGACTTACAGGCGTGCCAGCTTCACTTTACAGACACTACAGTACAAAAAGAAAAGAAAAAGCCCATCAAACACTAAACAAATAGCACACAGACACACGAGGTATTAGTCAACTCAAAAGTAACTGTTTACTGATCACCTGGACTGTAGCCATAAATTCTGGGGTAAACCTCTCCTCCCCCATGATCCAGAATGCCAGCACATCCCGACTCCCTCCTGTTTCATGGCCATTCCCCACTATCTCTCCCAGGGGTGATATTAGTGTCAGAAATGTCACTGTGGGCGACAGCTTATTCCACTTCCGCAGTGAAATACTCCTTACAGAGCGTCTGTGTGCAAACAACAAGGGTGCAGTAAATTCCCACTCTATCTTATGCACACTCCCACCTGATCTGTGCTAAGCTTTTAGCCACAATATAGGAAATAAATACTGAGCACAGCCTGCCCCTGCCCACTAGGAAACGGCTGACCCGCCACAAGACATGGTCGAAGTTGCTCTCACTGCAGCCTCCCACAGCATTGAGCTGTGCTAATGCCACTGTGCACCCCCAAAGACACCTCTCTTCCTCTAATCATGCTGGAGCCCTGCAGCACTAATTGTGACCTGGGGATGGGTTATGACAAATACAAGACAACTTGATCCAGAGGCAGCTCTAGGTAGGAGGGAGGTTCAAGCAGGAACTGGGAGTCTATCTGGAGGAACCAATTTCAAGTTGGATCAAGATTAACCCCATTCCCAGTGGCCAAGCACTGCAGCTCAGGCAGCAGTACAGAAGGGGAAGAAAAGCAGAACCTGCTGGATCTGCTAGCAGGAGACACCGCTGCATATTAGGGGGAGGCCATAGGAAAGGAATGGTGGAATTCAGAGGGAACACTAGCTTTCGATGAAAAGGATTAATGCAAGAAAACCATGGGTTTAAAATAGCCTAATTGACCCAAGCATAATGTAGTTCACCATCACATGGTGAAAGTCAGGCAGTATTTGAATGCCTCCTCATCACTTAATGTAACATTTCTGGTAATAGAATATTTAAATCCTATTTTATCAAAATCTCATCTCTCAAGTGTAGGAGCCTTTTCCATTGCTGGAGCACACAGTGTTATAAATTCATGAAGGTCGTAATTATGAGCAGCTTCAACACTGGAAATGTGTTTGGCAAAGATATTATGCCCTTTCTAAACAAGATTTGAGCAAGTACAGCACATATTCAGAGTTACAGGGGTTTTTACTTTTCATGTGCCTCACAAGCTGCAGACCGGTCCCTCTTCCCCAAGATTCCTGTTTGGACAGAAACATCGCTTAGCCAAGACACCACTCCAAAACCACCACTGCCAACCCCAACGAGAAGACACAGAGGAACACTCTTCCTTTCTCAGTGAAACTGGAAAAAGGAGCGTGTTCAAATCCTTACTTAATTCAGCCATTTCACATCTGAATAATTAGTCAGGCAAGAGATCATTTCCCAGGATACAAGGACTGATTACCCGTAAGTGGGACTCGAGCTTCCCCAGACCAGTGCCGCAGGGGACTTGGTGGCCGCAGCACAGCCCCAGCAAGCTCTCCTCTCTCTCAGGAGATAACAATCCATCCTCCCCCCCTTTTCTTTTTTCCTTTTTTTTCCGGCAGAGAAATTTCTTCTCTCTACTGAGATCTAAAATGAGGATATCCCTCCAGAGCCACCGCTGAGCTCTCACTGTTTTCAGGCAGTGCTCAGATCTGAGCCCACCTTGGGGCTCCCAGGTCCCTTCCTGGCAAGTAACTGTTCAGCTCATCCCTTCTTCCTGGTGTTGGGAGCGTGCAACGCACTGCTCAAAGCCGGACATTTGAGCACTACCTGAAATACTGCAAAATGCAACGCTTGTTTCAGGTCCCCCAGTGACCAGGTCTGCTCGCGCGCTGGAACTGATGAAAACATCAAGTGCACACAACGGGCCATCGTTTTCACTCTGTAACACTTGGGCAGTCTGAAGGAGAGTCAGTTCGGGCAGCTGAGCTGCTGTGTGCTTGTTACTAGAGAGGAGATGAAACTCTTGCGACAGTTTTACACTGGGCTGGCTCAGAGCGGAGAGCAACTGTGTGGGGAAGATAGTTTGTGAGGCTGTGACAAACCTCTGCTCCCTCTGGCCCTGTTTAGCTATTTCCAAGCCCTGGAAATCCAGCCTGGCTGCTGTCACTGCTACCACAGAATAAAAAAAAAATATATAAAAAAACTCGTAACAGAGCAATGCCAAAGCCTGGGGCAACCATCTCCATGCACATCCATCTTTCCCTGCAGGAACACTGCTCAGCGCCTCCTGGGATCTCCCTCCTCCTTCCAGCTCCGTCTCCTCTGCTTTGGTAGGAACTTCAACTCACCCAGTCTTGGGAACCCTTGAGCTGTCTCTGGTTTGGTATCCTCCCTAAAGGAGGTAGCAGATTATTTGTTTGGGAAGGGAAAAAGCCAAACCCCACTGCTTAAAGAGTTCTATTCTTTAGTTAAAGATAAAATTATTTTCAAATAGGAATAAATTGTTCCTTCCACAGGGAAAACTGACCAAGAGGTTGAAGTCATCTGCATAAAATTCAAAGGCAAATCAGTGGTGGAGTTGGGATTACATTCACAGATATTATTATACATCTTTTTGTGCTTTGTGCATTTGAACCTGTGCATGAATAAAAAGCAGCCACGGGATTTTCCATGCTCCCCAGTTGCTCTCCAGGCCAGGTGAGCCAGCCAGCAGCTCTTTCACTAAGTATTCCCTCAGGAGCATCTCGAAGCTGCTCTTTGACAGACTCCAAAAAATAAATCCTTGCCCTTCATCCAGCAAGTCTCACTCTCCGCATGCTGTTTTCTGCTCTGCGGTTCACATACTGGGGCACATCGGGTACCCAGTTCTCATCAAATCAAAACATACCATCAACTGTACCGCTGCAGAACAAGAACAACAATGCTTCATTTCATGCTCAGGCATCCACAAGTCACACTCTTAAACCAGCCCCTGTATTTGGGAGTGTGCAAGAACAAATAATACAGGTCTTCGCGTTAGCAGAGAAGTTAATGTCTACTACTTAGCACTATACAGCACGGTAAATTAGACACATCTTCATAACCTATTTATTTTACCAGATGTTGCCTTATGTTCAGTAGGATGTATAAAAACTACCTTCTTAATGGCGGTGAATTCCAACATTTTTCCAATTACACAACTACTTTGAGACAGGCAATTCCCAAATGAACGAAGCAGAGTCTGACTGGATCCTCACTGGATCCTTATTCCACATAAGCTATCTCATGATTATCAAAAAGAACTGGTTTTATCTGAAAAGGCTCATTGCTAAATAAACCTGATATAGCAGAATTCAACTAAGATACCTAGCAAGCTCAATATGGTCTGGTGTCAGAGGTGACTGTACCTTCCATTGAGATCTTAACTTTTGCACAGAGGTGTCAGGTATGTAACTTTTCTATTTCTACTGTCAACGGTAAAACCTGTCACGAAACACAATGAGAAGAATCACATTTAAGGTAAGAAGATCTGCAGAAGTAAAAGGCAGCATACATAAAAGCTGCCATACTAGGGTTTTTTCTTCATGGTCATGACTTCTAGGTTGCTTTCCAGCAGGATATATCCTTAAAAGCCTTTTGTTCACATTCTTTATTCTCTCCTTACTTGCAAACATTTAACAAGAATCAAAGCCACACAAAGAACATAGCCAAAATTCTCAGATGCAAATAAAGGTTTGCGATACGTATTTTTTAATAATCAAAGCAGGCTTCTCAGGTGTGATGTACAAAATTCTAGAAGAAAAAACACCCCCCCTCAAACCTCTGGTACCTAGCTATCAATATTGGGCAAGGGGACACAGCCTGACAAGTAAATTCGGAATTACACACAGCCCTTGGTTAATATTTATGTTCACGCTCTAGATAGTTTAACATAATCGATCAGATCTGCACTTTTAAGACAAAATTATGAACATGCTTTTCACAATTGGTCTCTCTGATTAAAGAGGGGTTTTGTGAAATGAAAACATTTCACAGTCACAGCATTTTGCTTACAGAAAAGTGTCTACAGTATCGAACTCTTTGCTTACTTCTCACCAGAGAGAGAAGAAAATTCAATCTAAAAAAACCTAATAAATCCCCAAACATGACCTGTTTGACTAAAAAAAGGAATGCTTTCATTAAACTTGCCTTCCCCAAAGTAAAGATGTTTGAAGTGTTTTATTTTCTTCCCGTTACAAAAAGAAAGCAAATTCAGAAGCTGTGAGACCCTTGCTGTGGTGGAATGGAGGATGCAGAGCTGCACTAAAACGCCATGAGGAAGCTGGTCCAGGGAAGGGCTGCTGTATCATGAACTGGTGCAGCATGGGGAAATTGGTCTGGCACAGACCAGGGCACAGCCCCTCAGTGATGTCCGAACCATCTGTGTGGGATCGGGTCTGCACATCAGACAGGCATCCTCCCATGGATGGAAAATTGTGTGGTGGGTGATGTCATTCAGGAGGGAGATGGGAAGGTGGAGATCTTCATTTAACCCAATACCAAGCACAAGCACTGCCATTTTATTACATTATTAAAGTGTCTTTTGGAAGACTTCTGTATTTATAAACTTACCAGAAGAAAATTCCAAAGAAGGAAGTGCAAGTCGTTACCCTAACAAGAAAAAAACCCCCAGCAAAACCCACTGAGCTTTAGAAGCTGAAATCAATCGAAGCCTTTCCATTGACTTCAGCAAGAGCTGGATCAGGATTTAAAGAGATTACAATTCTGAAGTTCATTTCTGTTGCTGTTCAAATTTTTCTTTTGTTTCACATCACATTAAAGATTCAGCATCTCTTTTCCTAATGCTCTGAAATATAGTATGATCTATACGAGAACAGAAAACAGAACTAAAGAGAAAAAAACCCCTCCTACACCTCATTAAGATCTAAAGTTTGTCCTTAATGTGCCTATGAACTCAAAATGAGTGTCTAAATGGAGACATTTTTTTCTGCTACAGGGTAAAGTGATTATAAATGGCTCTGTGCAAAAGCTTAGTGGTATTTTATGCAGCTGGCACTGCAGAGTTTGAAACAAGTCCAAGAAAACAGATTGTATCTTTAAGGTTAGAAATCAAACTTTCCATTGCTGGAGTGCACATTTCTTGGTAACCGGCTAAGCTCTGACACCACAAGCTATGCAAACAGGATCTCTGCTGCTAAGTCAAGTGTATTGTTGTCTTTATTCCCCACGGGCTTTTTATCTATTCATTCCACTCCCAAACCATCATTAAATGGACATTATAAAGTAATTTTTTGTAGTTTTCTGGTTTGTGTATATCTTACCACTCTGTCTAATGCCCATTCAGAAGCCTGCTAGATGTCTTGTCCTCAAGCCTTTCATGCTACATCTTCCCACAGACCCACAACCACCACTGGTGCCTTTGTCAATCAGAAAAAGCAGCAGCTTCCGCGTACAGTTTGAAATATCCCATGGTGCTAAACCTTAGCTATGATAAACCTCCCGTGGGAGCGGAGAAAGCCCACATCCCCATACTGCCATTATTCCCAGGCTTCAGGTGCATTTCAATGCCAAGCACGTGTTTTGTGTGTGTTCTTTCTAGCTGATTGAATTGTCTCTCAAAAGCCTCAGGAACCCTCTATTACCATGTAATGACATCCTGCCTTGTCTTCACATCCGACTCCTGGGAGGTCACTGCTGCTGTCCACGGTGGAAGCACGCAGGTGGACTCCTGGGATGGAGCAGCCCTGGGAGCAAGGAGTTGGATTGTCACCCCTCAAGTGATCCGTGCTCCAACTGTTTGGTGATGTGCAGGTTACAAACAGCCTCTCGAGGCTCATTTGACTCATGGAAGCCATGACATGGTCTGCTCTCCGCATGATGAACTACCCAGCGACTGGCAGCTCTGTTCTAATTTGAGCTCCCGACTAGTCCTAATGAATAACCTCATGCACAGCACGGGCCGCAGGGAAAAGGTTGGTCTCCTATTCCTAGCTAGAGGCAGATGAGGAAAAAAAATCCTATTTTTGGTTACAATTGCTGTTTGATCTTCCACAAGCAGCCCTGCTTCTAATAAAACTCCACACTCAATTGTGCTCAGTGGGGACACTGCAGCGAAGAGCGGAGGGCATGGAAGATGCAGGCTTGGAGAATGGCAAATGAGTCTGTGAACCAGCTGGATTTATGACCCACAGTTTGATCCAAAGTGGTTTGTGACCAGTAATTCCTGCTGGTACTGTATAGCACTGGCTTTTAGCTCGCTCCGTGCTACTCCTGCAGATGATGGGAATCTATTCTTTCCAAGATCTGTGATTGCTGCACAGAAACTTCATCTGTGCTGTCGTCTCACCTCCAGAACTTGCTCGGGTGTATCCAAGCACAGGTACAAAGCACATCCTCTGCCTAGGTACATGTGGCAGAGAGAGATTATCCTCCTGCCACATACTTCTATTAGTATTCCTCACATACTTGTAAACGTCTGGGTTCAGAGAGTGCGTCGGGTGAACACACGGCTCAGAGTAACACTGCCGGAGTCAATGGGAGCTGCTCACTGATCACGGTCTGACTCAGCACAAGTACCTGAGCTGGCTGCAGAGCCCCAGATCTGCAGGATGCATCTCTGAAGACACTGATCACTTCCCCCATCTTAAAACCAGCTCCATGAATCCAAGTTTCCCCGCAAAGCACTGAGGGGAAAAGCACGGAGATTACATGGAAAGTTTACCCACTTGGCTCGTGACACCGGAAAGGTGAACGCAAATATACTGTATCTCTCTGTTGGCATAATTCAGAACCACAATCTCTTGTCACAGAAACCTGCTCAAACATGACCTTGCCCCAGTCCCTGACAGCCGCGTGCCGATAATAACTGATAGACAAACAGGCGTATTTACTTCATGTTTACCTTTCTCTTTACCTCTGTTGCACGGGTTAACGCTGAAGAACCAGGCTCCCCGATTAGTTCTGCTGACTGCAGTAACCTGGTGGCCCTCATTAAAGAAAAGCATTTCGAGAAACTGTATCCGTTCCATTTTCTATCATCAGTCCTTTGTGAAAGTTGGATTGAAAGCACCTTGGTGGTAAATCTACCTCTCCCAGAGGTAAAATGCAAAGAGCAGAGAATGATGCTCACCAGCGGAGAGAGGAAGTGATTAAACGACACAGAGAGAGAACAGAGGATGAAATGTTGCCTTTAAGAAGAGATGCTGGGGATAAATATTGAAATTCTTCATTTTCAAAGAGGTGCCTCTGTTTTGTTTTCTGCTTCAAGGAAATCAAGAGCACTAGTCCCAAAAGCCACGGCATGAATTAGCCTGTTATCATTTGGCAATCAGAGACAGTACCCTACTTACTGATAGTGGGAACTTCACTGATCCTACTAATACATTTCAAATATCTGGATCTTCCCGTCATATTTACTATTTGCATAAATTGATATTCTCCTTTTTTTTTTTTTAAAAGGCAAAAAGAGTTCTGGGGGGTGGCAAAGATTAAAGGCAGACTGTCAGTCTGGCTCTGCCTGGCTTGTATTCTCACTCCAATGAGCAGAGTGTGTATAAATAATGCCTTTGATTGCTTCAAAGATGGGGCTGGTGTCACCATGGCATTTGAATCACGGCACTTTCTCTTTGTATTGCTTCTGTCAGTCAGGAACAATATAGAACTTTTTTCGTTAAAGCAGCCTTTAATTTCACGTAGTAATTACCTATTTGATCAGACAAAAGGTGCTGTGAATGAAAGCCATTTACTTGTTTGATGTGACTGAGACTGAGTGTCACTACAGCTGCGAGACTGTCAGAGCAAACACTGGTGGCTGCTCAGATCAGCGGTGCAGCGTGGAAAAAAGGGCGACAACGGAACGGGGGAAAAGTCAAGTTCTACCTGATTTAAATACAGGGAAAATGAGAAATCCCTCAGAATATAATTAATGTGGTTATCAGAAGATGCAACTCCTATGCAGCCTCACCGAGGTCAACTTCCCAGCCACTGGGTTAAATGCTTGCCTCTCTCCCTCCACTTCATCAGACAAGGCCGATTTATGAAGCAACTAATGATCTGCTGGAAACTCGCTGAACACCTGCTGCTGTGTCACACGCTCATTCACACAGCAACCAAAATCATGCTACAAGGACACGAAGAAGCATCATCTGCTTAAGCCAATCCACCACTATTCAGTGGAAAGTTCCATGTACAAAAACAGACTCTGTCTCAGTGCCAAAAAGAGCCTTTTGGTACCTTCTGGATCACCTTGGTAATGCCAGGATGTGGAAGGGATGACTTTAGCCTTTCCCCATGAATTACATTTAAAATGTTGAAATCTGTGAGGCTTCAGCTGGACCATTGACTCACCCAGACCTAAGCCCTGAGAACCTTGCTTGTGGTTTTGGTGCCAGCAGAGACAGCAGAGGGACTGTGACCTTCCCTCCAGATCCAGTGCCCTCTCCCAAAGACTGCCATTTGCCTCCCAGGATCCAGGACTGGGTCCATCTCCAATCTCTGCACAATGGTCAGGATTTTAGGGAGGGAAGTACCATCTTATGGGGAGGGGGTAGGCCATGGAAACTGATGGGCTAGAAGCTGCAGGATGAATTCACTCTTTAGGTCATCTCAACTTCATGCCAAGAAAACTTTTACTCCACAGCAGCAGAATCATCACTCTCCCTTTGGTAGAGAGACACATGCACAAAGCATGGGGCTGGTGGCTTCAGCTCCCAATAAAACCCTTCCCTTCTCCTCCCTCTCTCTGTCCTCCCTGAAAACAGGCAACAAGGGGGCTGCGATGTCCAGTGGTTCATTACTGGTAAGCATGGAGCTGGAGCAGCTTGGGATGCAGGCTGTCTCATCCATGCTAGCTGTTGGCCTCTCTGCACTAGCTGGTTAGCGCTGCCCATGTTTAAAACATTAACTGGAAATATTTTATTCTGTTGGATAACTTATCAAACAACACCGCAATGAAACTTTCAAGGGCTTAGAAAGTGTGCCTGGAGGTACTTGAGAGGTCTCGTGTACTCCTCCAGCAGCACACTGCCAGAGCACTGCAGCACAGCCCCAGAAAGCCCACAATGGGGTCTGGGGATTCTGCCCCCTTCCCCACATTTTTAAAGTGATGCAACACAAGCGACTCTTGTAGCATGGAGGATGAATGCCTTGATTTCTCTCTCTCTACACAGCCTATAATGAGGCAGAGGGTGGAAGACAAAAGCCCTCAGCTAGCCTATGATTTAACACATCCCAACTATGGAAAGTGACTGGTGCAACAGCCGTAGTGCTGCAGGAAGGCTGGAGCCCCTGTGGAAGAGTCCTTATAGCCTCAGCCAGCGGGTACGTCCCAGCTCTGCTCACCAGAGGAGAGGAACTCACATGCAGCCCTGACCTGCCTCCAGCCAGCGATACTCAAAGCACTCATCTGTCTCGCAGGAGCTGAGGTGTCCTCATTGCCTTGTCCCCACACTGTGCTCTTCGGGTGGTAGTTCTGCTGAGTGAAGGAAGGGGTCCCTGCACTGAGCTCGGCTGGGAACCACTTTTGAGAAGCTGCTGCTACACCATCACCCGAGGAACCATGCTAGAGCCACGGAAGTTCTTGAAGCAGGAACACAAGTTCTCTAAATAAAGCAAAAGGACCCCTTATTTCTCTTTAAAGCCTACTCTCAAAATCTAATTTCACAGCGTGATCAGTTACTGTGTTGGAATTACTTGCTTTCTTATCTGAATAGCATAAAAATAAATGTATTAACAAATAACACTCATAAAATTCACTGGACAACACAATGGAAAAAAATTACACTGCATGAAGAACTAGGTTACAGACATTACATCACCATTTGAATCAGATGTAATATGCATCAACCCAGAGACCCTGTATATAGAATTAAAGAAATCATTTAATTTTAAAGTAATATTTTATTCAATGCATCCCTCAGTGCATGTAACTGCTAAATGAAATGCACTGCACGCTCTACAAACACACCATCACCTTGTAAATGAAATACCCACGATATTAAAACTGATATAACATTTATTAAAACCATTATGCGAAGAACAAGGTTGGATACTTGAACTGCTGAAGGCGAACACCGGTTCTGGTCTCTCTTACGCGCACACGCCAAGCAGCTTGTGGCTCTGAAACAATAAATGGAGAAGTCTTTTCTGAAGGCAAGAGTTCATTCAGTTGGAAAGAAACCCGCCTCTCTTTCCCAGAGATGGGCTGTGGACGTGCTGGAGCACAAGGTGAAGGCGCGCAGGAGAGGTGCCGCGGGCTCGGATGAGAAGCGTTACTGCCCTGGTGTAGGGCACCAAGGTGTCTGCCGGTGTTCCATATGAGGTCACTGTGAGAGCGTGTTAAACCCTCCACAAAGCCGAGCTATTGGGCTTGATATTGTTTCTTCCCTCTAGACTAATGGTAAAGTTTAATAGTAACGTGTTTGGGGATCAGAGCACAACCTGTTTCCTCAGGAAGGTGGAGGCTGGAGTACAGAAAGGATTTGGTCTCTCCCTTACAGATCTGCTGCGATAGCCAAGGGATATTACAATGCCCAGACCAAGAAAAGAAAAAGAATCCTTTATGTGAGAGCCCCAAAGCAGATCAGGAAGGGCTGAACAGAAGCTGCTTGCTGGAGAGAACACCTTCCCAAACCCCAGAGGGTGATGCGGTCCTCTCCGGAGCGGATACATTGTAGAGGGACATGCATGGCTGTGGACCACCCTTCTGCCTCCTGGCAGAGCCTGCTGTTCTCACTGTGTTTAAGACATTTGCCAAGTTTTTCAATGCAGCCACCTTTACCATCTTCTCCTTTTCAAAACCCAAGCATTGTACTACTAATTAATCTGTAGGGGATAGGTCTGACTGCTTTAAAAGCACAGTCCTATTGTGAGCGCTTGAAGCATATTTTTAAAGGCAAATCTCAGAATTTGACTTTATACTATTACCTCACTCTAGCCTATGACATTTTTAGCTTTGCACAAAGGATGCCTCTCTGCAGAATGCTAGCGGTTCAGCAGAGTTACACATTATAAAACCCTTCTATTTGTCACTGCCTTCAAGCCTCTTCAAAACGAATTCTGGTTAGGATATGTGAATGTAAAATGCTCTTGTTTCCTAATGAAGCGCTTTGAAATGTGCTGTAGGAGAAGCTTGATTTTACTCTTCCACAGACACAAAGAGGAGTTCTTGCCTTTAAATGTGCTATCCTGAAAGATGAATTCACACAAACTGCACAGAGCTCAGGCTGCCAAAAAGGGAAACACAAACTCCCTTCCCCATCTCTTTCAACAAATCTCAGTCTAGAACAGAAAGAAATGAAGCATACATTCAGAAAAAAGGGATTAAAGGAAAGATGAGGGGAAAATCCTTTAAAATACTAATATCCACTGAAATTAATCTCCAACCACATCACAACAGAGAAAGGTCCTTGATAAAAAGAGAAAAAACTCACACCTAAATATACTCCATACTGCCAGCCCAACATTTTTCTCCAGCCAGTGTTACAGAAATCCCTATGTACCTCTACAAACCTACTACCACAACCCTAGCGTAAGCTGTGATTTGCCTCAGTGGGTACTGTACGCTGTGCTCTGCTGCTAAGGATGCCAGCACACAGTTACCCAAAAAAGACAAGCAGATGCAAACCCCATCGGGGTCACTCTTAAAACCAAGGTAAACCTGGCATCTCCGCGTTTATTATAAACGGGTTAGGGACCTAGTGAGGCTAAACGGTTTGGAAAGGCTTCACGCTGGGATTTGCACCAGTTTATGTACACAGCTGGCAGTGGCTGAAGTGGAAAGGTGCACGTCCTGCAATGAAGCTTGCTTGCTGTGCAGCTCCCATCTGAAAAACGCCCCTGCTTGTGTTTGAACTGCCTGTCTGGCATGCTATCACACGCTGGATCATCTGCGCTCTACTGGCAGGGAGCTGCCAACGGTTTTTTTTATTTTTATATTTTTTTAAATACATGTTGATGCCAACTTCATATCAACTTTGTACAACCCCGCGCAGGACCAGTTCCCCAGTATCACTGAGCTCCTGCTGCGCTTCAGTGAGGCGGGATGGGCTGACGCCAGCCAGTGCTTATTCTCACCTACCCCGGCCTGTAATCAAATGACAGGCTTCTATTTCTAAGCAAACTGAGCAACTAAAGCAAGCCATTTGAGAACACAACTTTAAAAGGTCTACGATTAGGAATACTACATATTTTGATTTTCAAATGTTTTGGAAATTACACCTTAGAAAAATGCAGCCAGACTGACTTTTCCAATGACACCACCACTCACCGCTCGCTTTCCCGAGTCACATGCAATGCCCCGAGACTTTCTGGTCAGACATTTCTAATCTGATCAAGAGAACACTGTGACATTTCACATGGCAACACACCGATAAGAGCCCTCCCGCACTTCATTATGTAAACAGGTATAGCTGCTAATTAATGAATTAAAGCGGAGAAAGAAACTGTTGGCAAGACTGGAAACTTGGCCCCAAATCCCCCCTGAGTAATGCTCAATCAAGCAAACTAAGCCCTATTAGTCCTTGCTGGCAGGTGCAGCTTCAGCACCCGCCGAAGAAAGCAGAATTTTCTGCAATACTCACATTTTCCCTTCCCATTCCTCAGTTACTAAGAACTTTAACAGTAATTTTGCTTTACTGCCGCACAGCCCATGGCATTCCGTATGTACAGCAGCACTCCACATCAGGCACGAAAACAAGGAGTTAAGGGTCAAACAGCACCTCTCCAAAGACGGCACGTATCTGAGCGGTGCCATCTTCTCCTAACCTCCTGCCATCCAAACACGGCAACATGTTCAAAACACAGCGAAGCCGTGAATGCAGCAAGCTGTTCAAATGCAGCCTGGCTGCAGAGAAATCTTCAGAAAATTAAAGACTGTTTGGATTCAAGTAGAGTTTTCGCTGTTTCCATGCAGGGGGGAGCAGGACAAAGTTAGGAGACGGTACGGCAGCAGGGAATACATGCTTCTATGCCAGCGGTGAAGTGTTAAAAAGCAAAGTATGAAAACTGAAACCGTGCTGGTTGGAATAAGGAAAAATCACCGTCTCTTAATCATACTCCAGGATGCCTAGCTTTTATGCAACGATATTCTTGTTTAGCTTAGCAGGACTATTTTACTCATGATGAGGATTTCAGAAGTACAATTAAAGCTTTACCATCAACATCAAAAGCAGCACAGTTCACCCAGTATAGACTTGAAAAACAGAAAGTGCTATAGTCTCGCCAAGCGGATGGTAGTTACAATTTCAGTACTTATAGTTTGGAAGCCTGATGTTGAATTAGTGTGAGAATTACAACTAATATTTTAGAAGCACAGCCCAACTGCATTCTAAATAAAAGCTATTCAGAAAGTGGGATATTTCTTTCTCTGCAGAAAAAGAAAACCAAAAACTGACATAAAAATTAGAATTTTCATGATTTCAGTGAAAATACAGTCAGATTTTGAACACTGAGGCCTTTGTTCCTTATGAAGGGTATCATGCTGCTGGCAATACGGAATGTGAACACTCAAAAGTAAGTTTCAGTTTGGCTGAATTTTATTTTTAAAACTAGATTAGAAATATCTATAAGCTCTGCTTTCAAATTACCACTGCCAGCACCCTAACAACTCCAGAGCAAATGCAAAAAAGGTAAGGTGAGGATTCAGGGACTCTGTTCCGTTCTCAAATACGCCCTGGATTTCCTGTCTGACTTCTGCCAAGCCATTGAGCCCCTTTCAGCATCATCAACATTTGTGCCTGCGTTTCAGTTGTGAACAGAAGCCCAAGACCACGTACTATTAAACATCCAAGACCAAAAGCAAGGCAGATAAAACCATTGCGTCAGCCACAATTTGAGAGTGAGAGAGAACTGGAGCCACAGGAAGAGAAGATGGACCTCACCCTTGCTGGATAATTTACTGCTTAATTTCTATCGGTTCCTCATTTTAGGTTTTACCAGGTGCCAGCCGTAATTCAGCAGCAATTGGTTTTGTGGGCTTGTATTACAAATATGCTATGCACCGTTTGCTACTCGAGAGCAGCAGCAGCAACTTGGATTTATACAACATTTTAGCATATCTAGCGCTTCAAAGAGCTTAACAAAAGGAGATAACTCACCAGGATGGCAAGCCAACCTATCCATTACAAAATAAATAAATCAGTTTTAAGTTCAGACTTCAAAAGGGAAACGGGAGATGCCCCATGAAAATCTCTGTAGGCAGGGGCTTCCAGAGAGCAGGAGCCGAGCGGCTGTGGCAGCAGCATCCCTGGGCGACACATCATGGTCCTTGCCCAGCGTAGATTAATGAACAGCAGGAATGGAAGTGCTAATAATTAAGAAAAGGTTAAAATGTTCACACTGTGCGAGAATGATGCATAAAAGGATACAACCGCTAAAAATCACTGCAGCAATGCAGAATTGTTTCAGGAACTAAATTCCAACTGGGAATTTATTAAGAATGAGAAGAAAGAAGCCTTCAGTGTAGAAAACCAATGCAAAACAGCTAGTGAAAACCAGTCAGCTTTGTGGCACTATGTACATTATAAAATAAAGTTCTATTGTAAACTGAAAGCCATTTGAAAAAACAAATTCAGGGGAACATCCAGACCTGACAAATCCCAAAATTACTGTCTGAATGTTACTTAAAAAACCCCAATAAATAAACCAGGCAGTTTTCCATACTAAAAGTGTCAAAGCAGCCTTTGCCCTTTAAAATACTGACATAGCACTAATTCAGGGCTCAACTTTCAAGGAATACACACAGTATGAGTAGTTATTCCAGCATCGCAAACACTGAAGCAATCAGCTCTGCATCCATCTAACTGGTTACCTGCAGGGTCCCTGGCCGTGTTTCTGTACTCATCAGTCAGCCTTTGTGCAAAGTTCACACCCAAGTTGCCACAGGTGTTTGCACGCAAAAGGTAAAAAATTTGGTCTAAGCCACCATTCTTTTTAAAGTCCTTACCGCCCCCTCTCCCTTCCCCAAGGGCATTTACTGGTTGTTAACTGCATGTTCAGGAAATTAAACCATGCAAAAAAATAATGATTTCCAGGAGTCCCTAAGGATGTTGATGCATGGGAGGTTTCTCTCTCACAGGTCAAGGGCAGCCCAACTCCAACACTGAAGGGGATGTGCTTGCCAAAGCCTCTCTGCTATGCCTGAATCAGGGCAGGCCCCACAAAGCCACTGCTACAGAGGTCCAGAAATGTGGGCCCCAGCAGCCACCTTCCATGCAAACAGCCACAGGTAAAGTCAGTTCTAGATGCCCGCCCCACCTTGGAGGAGCGGTAGCCCTGCTATCCCCTCCCTTCCTTCTCAGCCGGCAGACACCAAAGTCTTGGTGAATGTATGAAAATTGCTCCTTTACACCCCAAGGGTCAGGAGACCTTTATGTTGCTCAGAGCAAGCGCTTCAAGAGCAGCAGCAATAGCCGCAGGCTCATCTGTCTGTAGCTGGCACCTGACATACAACCTCATGGGTCTCTGCTCTGGACAGGCGGGGAAATTATTTTTCTGGTCCATTTTCAAGTGTATTTGAAAGCAGAGAGGAAATAAAACTACCTATATCCTCTGAGCTGCCAGGTCAAAGCTCCAGCTTCAATCTCTCTCAGCAGCCCGAGAGCTTTTAGTCACAGGAAAGAGAAGAGATTCACGGATCCTCAGACAGCCTGTGTGCCACCCTTCCACCTCCCAGAGGTTCCTCCTCTTGGTCCCACACTGGCGGGCCAGTCCTCGTTCCCTCTGCTCACCAGGGCTGACACTTGGAGCTCAGTAACTAGAGCCTTGCACAGCAACCTGCCAACACAATCTTCTCCATTCACCATGGTTGCATACACACACACACAAATTTATACAAATTATTTTTTCAAATCCATCCTAGTTCACACATCTTTGGAAGTGGGTGTTGCTGTATGGACAGAATTCACTATAAACTGACAGTTGACACACTAACAGAGATCACTACCCACAAATTGTCCATCTTCACATTACTTCATTTTTCAAAACTCAGTAGTCCCATTTTTCTACCCATGAACAGCTTTTAGCAACGTTGTTTAAAGAAGGAACTTCCTACTGCTAGTAGAAAGGTACCGTAAGGAACAGCAATGGCCCTTCTTCAGGCAAGTGCAATGAGATTTTGTTATTATCTTTGGCTGACTGTGGTTTTCCATGTACTCTTCTAAGAACACATGCTTACCCTGAAGTTTTATTTTTACACAAACACAGAATTAATTTCCACTTGCATGGTAATTATTATTTGTGAACCACAAATAAACCCCAGCATACAATGATTTTGTCTCAAAGACAACATTAGCACTGTACCTAAAAGGAGCAGTGCCGGCAGAACGCGGGTTGTCCCCACCTGTCCAAGGGATTCTGTCAGCAACTGGCTTCCTAATCACCACAAATTCATCTTCCATTTGCTGGCTGCAATTATGCTATTGAAACCTGCAGGTCTGGGGTTTTTTTTCCCCCCCTCCCTCTTCCCTTACTCTAAACAGAATTCATTTTTAATGTCTACTGCAGAAGGCCAATGTGATACAAAAACCCCAAACATTTCACTACTCATGCACTCTTATTCATAATATCACATCAAATTGCTGAAGTAGTACCATATGGCGCTTGAGCACCAAGCCAGAACAAGTTGTTCAGCTTGTCATAATCTGAAAAGCTGCATGAAACTTAAATAATTTCTCTATGAAGTGGAAGATCTTTGGGTTTAATATAACTCATCAGAAATGGATTCTGCATTTCCCTCCTATCATTTCCCATGTTTTCTCTGATTCACAATCCATTTTCCAGTGCGAGCTATCAGTATAAGTGGCTACAACTACAGGGCTGAAAGGCTCTAAAAGCATCCTGTCCGTACTTTCTTCTTGATCATTCATCAACAAATTGAATGGATAAACATCTTTCTCAATCACAGAGATATATAATTATAAATAAAAAAAGCTCAACCAGAAAGATTGAATGAAGAAGATTACTGAGATCTCCCACACTTTGATTCAACCCTTGAAGCAATACCCTCAGCTGTAAAACGTCCACACTTACACCCACACTGCCCTGTAAGAAAACACGTCAGTCTTTCAAGAAAACTGGAGTGGTGACATTTCACTGCTACATGAGTCCAAGGGAAGAGGATGGCGGGAATGCTCAAGGCTTCATCACAGATAGTGCTTATTTACATTATCAATTACTGAAGTCACTGTAAGTCTCCCTGATGTATTTTTTTTAAATGTTCCTTTCTGTCCTTTCTCTCATATCCCTTAAGGGATACACTAATGTCTCTTAGGAGATTGCTTTGAAGTGACATAGGACTGGAGACTGAAGGAACAAGAACTAGAGACAGGTGAGACTTCAGCAGACCTCACAGTTTTCAGGGATTGTGACCAACTCCTGGTGTAAAACACGAGCAGCAGTGCAGGCACCATCTAAGAAGGAGAAAGCACTCAGGGAGATTTTCCCAGGAACACACAACAGCAAAAATTAAGATGTGAAGGCAGAAGTAGGTAAGTCCCAACATGGAGGGACAGGAGCCAAGTCTAAGGGGAGCACTGAGAACGTCATGCCATGAGGAAGGCTGGGGTGTAGGCTACCATACTGCACTGGAAAGGGAGAGGAGGGCGTTACAGGACTCTGAGGGAAGGCTTGTTTTAGCAGTGGCTTCATCAATTGAAGAATAAAAAGGACAACACCAAATCAAGCAGAATTTCCTGGTCCTTCTTAACATATATGATCAAGCTTGCTTCACATATGGCATCAGGATAGGCAAGAAGCGATGCTGAGAGCCGTAGGCTGGCACAGGCAGTGCACAGACAACTACCACACAGCCTTTTGCTTAAAATAAACCAGAACTGGGACATGTCTTCTGGAGCTAGCATGTACTGGGAGTTTCCAGAAAAACATTTCTGTATGCGATTGTTCTTTTTTTCGTAGCTATATGGAGAAAAAATGACTTGTCACTGGCCCAAAGGGAAAAGCACTTGGCTGCATGGGGGAGGACAGGAGCTGCTACATCTGTGGCTTCACAGAAGGAAACGAATAGCTCTTCACTGAAAAAGCAAGAACATCTATGATAAATGAAAGGAACTAGTCCTTCCTCCCTGATGAAAAGATGTCAAGATATCAAACCCTCCTTGGCTGTACACATGGTTAACAGCTCTGAAGGGGTGCCAGAAGCTCGATGTCCCCACCAGCACTGTGATAGCCAGTATGAGCTCTGCTGAATCAGACTGGAGAGAAGAGGGGACCTGGTGTCCCTGGGACAGAGCAGTGATTTTGTTCTCTTGACCAGCAGTGGGCTATCCCTGTCCACATGTGCCGTTACTACTCTGAGGTCTGTGTCTGAGCCCATGGCAAAAAGCAGACACTTCCATTCTTTCCCCTCTCATATATGTCATCCCACAGGTGCTATGACTGTCACCGATGGGCTCGGCCTTGGTGAGCAGCAAATCTGGCCTTGAGCTGGCTGGTGGTTACTCTGTTGGGCCTAAAGGAAGCTTCTAGCAGCTTGTTGCAGATCCCTCTCTGCAGACTCCCCAAAACCTTACCATGCAAACCCATAACAAGGGCGATGGGAGAGAAGCTGAATTGCAGTGGAAGGGGTCTGGAGAACAGGGCTGTGCCCAGCCTTCCCCTACCCTGCCCCGAGCAGCTCCCATTCATGGCACTTAGTAAATACAGCACGTCCAAGAACGAAGACATTTTTAAGTCTGGACAGGGTAAAGAGAAGAAAGCAGAAAACAGTATTTAATACTGGCTGCCCTGCCATGCCTTGGCGTAGGTCTGTCAGCAAAGCCTCAAGGGATATTACATGCATCCCACTGAAACAAGGAGCCGGCATACCAGAGGCTGATTGGCAACAAGAGTTCAGGCAACACAAGGCTGCCCCTTACTTTAAATGACGTGTCGAAACCACCTTATCCCAGAGAAGAAAAAAGGCAATGAAAAAGCTGCTGCGTGTAATTAGCAGCTCCCTTTGATGAATCCCTTCCAATGCTACCACCTTTTTGAGAATACTTCGCTTCTCGAGGAACAATTTTTGATGGAGCCAATGTGGGCAGAACTTCAGAACAGGATTACAAGAGAGAAGATGAATTGAGGAACAGCACCCATTAACCTGGGCTAGAAACATTCCCCAGCTGTCATTATCTCCTCAAACGCCTGATGCATGGTTATAGTAAAGACTGATGCGAAGGGAAACTCAAGTTTTCCTTACTTTAAGATCATACCATTCAGCATTTCTTCTGTTCTTTCAACAATATACACGCTCAGTGCTCAGTACTTATGAATACCCTCTATCCAATTAATACCCCATTAAGCTGCACGCCCGCAGTGACTTTATCCTCAGACCACTGTATGGTAGCTTTTAACTCCATAATACCCTGGCATTATTATCATATTAGACTACAAGGGATTGATCCAAAGCTCACGGAGGTTAATGAGGGCTCATTAAACTTTGAATTAGGCCCTAACTGTTCGGCAAACATGAAGTGAAGTGAAACAGTACGTGTTAGATAAGATGGCAGAGGGCATAATAAACTTTTAGGTGAAATCTTGCATGCTGACTGTGACAAAGGATGGCACCAATGGGTTATGTGTGCAGGAGAGAGCAGCCATGATAGAGAATTATGAGTAATTATGATTACCTTACACCCAGTATTGACTAGGACAGGTTTGTGCCCATACAAACAGATATTGTCTGGTCTGACTCTGAAGTGATTTTGACATCCTAGGGTTAGACATAGCGCAATACTGGCACTACAGCTTTCCTTTAGACTTCAGGTTTGAATTTCAGCTGGAGAGTATGATCCTAGAGACTTGAAATCAGTATGACTCCTTCCCTAATTACTGATTAATCAAGAGCTAAGGTTGCTTACATAAAGAGTCATGGGGAGAAGGAGGAAGTCTCATTAGGAACAAGAGGTTAAGAAAAAAAAGGGAGGGGGACATTTAACAACTGGATTGATACAGAAAGAGCTGATTTCCTAATAGCATGTTATACCTGATGTTAGATTTTGTATTCACATCTAATTAGAAAAATTAAAATAAAATGTTTTAATACTTGCAGATATCATGGGTTATGGTTCAAGAGGAGTAACAAAAAAGTTTTTTTCTTTTAATGACTTCAGAAATATATATATGTTGTGTCATTCTGTCCCTTAGGTGCTCAAAAGGCACAGCAGCTGTTTCATAAATTTTGAATTGCCTTTTTCTTCAGCATACAAAAATCTATGCCATAAACATAACACTGTCTGAAAAATATTCGGTAAACCTAGACAGTTGTTGGAAATGCTTCCTCCGATATTTAAATTCCTCTCTTAACAGGAGTTTCCCTGCAAAAACAGATGCTAACGAATAGTGTTTTTGCCATCAAGCTGAATGTGAATGCTTTGGTGCAGCATTTTCTTTTTTCCATGGAGACA
Source organism: Zapornia atra (assembly GCA_013400835.1). NCBI lineage: Eukaryota > Metazoa > Chordata > Aves > Gruiformes > Rallidae > Zapornia > Zapornia atra. The sequence continues at coordinate 329,626 of VZTU01026314.1, forward strand.
TTAGAGGGTGCATTTCCCATCACTGAAAGAAAACTGCCACCTTGCTTCTCAATTCTTTGCTTTCAAATAATAAATAACTGCTATAATCTTCCATAAAAGATTTATGCTCTGATGATGTCTGATTCTTCTACTCTAATTTCTTTTTGTTAGATGCAGTTGAATGCCGTTTACTGGTAAGTAAATTGTGTCATCATTTCACTGCAAAGCACACCGCTGAAAACGTAAGCTGGCCAAACATTTATTTTTGTTTTCCAACTCACAGAAATCCCTTCAGAGCACTGTGGATTAACCAGCAACACTTTTTAGTGCAGAGCCTTAATCTTAATTTCTTTCCTCCCCTCTACTAGTACACTCCCTTGCAGTGATGCAACTTCAAAAAAAAAACCAAACAACTCTGCAGAGCTTACACGCTTTTCCCAGTGACTTGGAAATAGGGCAAATTAGACACTTCCACTGATCTTTTTGTAATCCCACAGTAACCAGGGGCAAAGCAGCTCTACATCTGCCCCCAGAGGAGTTTCATTAGCAGAGGGGCTGCTGGAGGAGTAGAGATTGCCAGTTCCTCTAAAGGGGTAAACCACAGGCCCAATCTTTCCACACCACCATGCATGCCTTTCATTTATTAGCTTATTTGCTTAAATAAATGTTATAGCTCACAAAGCCTTGAAGCACAAATCAAACAAGTAAATCAACACCAAAACAGCCTCAAAGGGCTGTAAACCCAAGTACAAATTCAAATACCTCCTCAGGTCACATAATGTTTGGACTTAAACAAGCAGAGATCCCGCATGAAAAAAGGAGCCAGGAAGGTGAAGTGTCCCAGTGACTCTTGTCAGCACTACAGCATTTCAGGGTCTATGAAAATTTCCACTAGAAACTTTTGGATTTAGGGGCTTCTAACTGGAGCCATGAAGGCAGAGTTCTGGTCTCCACAGCCCAATCCTCAAAGTGGAATTTACTCTGGTAAAGTGCTGCAGGGGGAGGACACTCAAGCAGTTCATTATAGTATGCTGAATACTCCACATGACTTTTTTTCCAGCTCTCTCTCATATACACATACATATATAAACACACAGAGAGCAGTGAAGAAACTCCCTGTTACACATTATAAGAAAGCTTTTAAAAACATCATCTTACCAGAATAACAGCCCATGCTGACTCCTCATCCTCAGCCACCATCTCCCCACTTGCCTGCCGACATCCAGAACTGATTGATGATGAAGCACAACCCCACAGCATAGGGCCAGGTGAAGCTAGGCATGCAATCAGGAGCCTAAGTCAACGTGAAAGGGCACCACAAACTTCACTTTTGCTCTTTTGGTAGCCCACTCTCCTTTACCCAAGACACTTGAGCTTTGGTCTAAGGAGCTTCTTTTGCTTTCCCACTAGCTACATTTAGCTAAGCCCTACACTTCACTCTGAAGAGTCACTGACCTTGAAGCCCCTCACCAGCAGGTCCACCCCATCCTTAACAAGGCATAACCAGCCCCTGCTCCTCCTGGAAGCTTCTGCAGAGTACCTGAAGCCAGGGCAGCTGCCATTTCTCCCGAAACACAGAACACCTGTAGCCAACCCCCGTACCTCTTAAAGGGTGAGCACACCCTGCCCAGCTGTTGTGGGGGCTTTGGATCATGGAGAGCAAAGAATCAGAGGCTCGCAGGATGGTTTCTATGGGAAGGGGCCTCAAAGCCCACCCAGTCCCATCCCCGGCATGGGTAGGGACACCCTCTGCTAGCCCAGGCTCCCCAGTACCGTATCCAACCTGGCCTTTAACACTTCCAAGAAACTCATCTCTCTCCTTAGTGCCAAACAGTTTTAACCAAGGCCTCCTGGCTGGCCTTTCAGAGCAGGCTTCTGGTTTGGCAAGGAAAGAGGAATATGCTTGTATGACCTATGTAAAGGCTCAGATGTGTGCACACATCTGGAAGTGTGGTCTCTGGAGGCTTGCAGAACATGCAGAGAAACACAAATAGATCTGGAAATCTAAAGAAAGCTATAGGCATGGCCAAACTTGTAGGTGCTGCATAATGCTGAAAACTTGGTCTTAAGCCAGTAAGGCACTATTCATGCCCTGAGCTCCCACTCACTAAACAGACTCAGAAAAGCCACTGGAGCTACTTAAAGGCTCAAATTCAGGCACGTACTTAAAATCTCTGCTGAACAAGGGCCAAAATGTTCAGTACCATCTGCAAATACCCAAACTGCCTTGGGCAAAATGTTTCGCCTAATATAATCCAAGGTTTTGTTTGTTTGTTTGTAAGTTGTCTAACTGTTCCAATAGGAGGAAAATGTCCTTTAAATTAAGGAAATTAGCAACAAATACTAATTTATTAAAATATGGTAATTATTAAAAATATGGTAAGAGCTTGGGGAAAGAACAAATTGCAAAGACACGGTGCCTTTAACGATGCTGTGGTAAAGCACTGCACACCCACTCTTTGCTTCCCAATAACCTAACCAAGGGCTTACACATCTCATCAGTCTGCACCAGAGATGGCTGAGAAAGGACTTAGATGGTGACACCTTTATCACTGAGAATCTCAGCTGCTATAAATAAAACAATTAACTGCAGCAGCGAAGGCTTAAAATTAGCCTGAGAGTAAATTCTTTAAATCTTAAAAAGCTGACACCTGAAGTTCCAGGGTGCTGAATTGAATTCTTCCTAGGCACAGACTAGCAAGAACATATGCAATAGTAAGGAAAGAAAAAGCGTGGATGGGTTTTTTTGCTTCCTATCTCCTTCCAGCCTGATACAGTGAATTTCAGTGAAGTTATATCTGCACCATCATTCTGCAAATCCAAACTCACACCCACGCAGTGCCGTTCTGTCTTTGGGACTCCATTTCAACTCATCAAGGAAGCCAAGTCCCACAGTAAGCTATTACTAATGTGGGTGATGACTGTTAAATAATGAACTGCTGCAGCGAAGAAGGCAGATTGCAAGTTCTTTGTCTCTGTTCGTGTCTCAGCTTTTTTCATTATTACTGTTTTCCTTTGGAGAAGGCATGAGCAAAACTAAAGCTTTTTTTTTTCCTTCTTTTTAGCAAATTAACCCACTGTTTTTGTGTACACTCTGTCTTTACAGATTTTCAATAGCTTTCATGAGCTGTGTACATTAGCTCTGACTATGCCTTCCTGTCTCTGCCTCTACACATAATGACAGCCATACTGAGCGGCTATTAGAGTTATCTCACTTTCTGGAGAGGATGGGGATGTAATGATATGTTGCAATATGTGCAATGGGGTATTGCAGCTAAATACTCTTTGGAGTGATTGATGAATTATTTTGCAGTGTGCCTGGTATGACAGTTCAAGGCGAGGGGTGCTTATCCTTCTGTGCTTCCTGCATTTTCTGCTCCTGAGGTGAACCTGGAGCAGGAGCTGAAAGTAAAGGGCTGGATGGGGGTGGTGGAGGAATCGACTGAGAAAAGGAGCTGCTGCTTCATCCCTGGATCTTGGCGACAAGCACCTTTGAATCATTGTAAAAACAAGCTTGTACATTAGCAGACCTGACGCACAGATGTAGCAGCTGAACTCAGACATGAGATGAAGTGACTGAATATAACCATCAACAAAAGATTTCTGAATACTCGATAAAACCTGAGTCCATTATGAGATTCTTCAAACAACCCAAGGACAGGCCCAGATGCCGATAACCGGAGAGTGCTGCTCACGGCCATGGCAACAGCTCTGAGGTCTTGAACAAAACCACTCGTCTTTTCTGCCTTGGCTTCTTATTTGTGAAAGAAAGACACGCCTCACTTGCGCAAAAAGGTTGAAAAGATCAGATCCCATACGGAAAAATACCTAAGCAAAGGCAGCACGGATTGCATTTACAACTGTTACTTATTTTTATTTAACATTTAGCAGTTGGTGGTAGGGTCACAAATACCTGCTAGTATATCCCACCCTACTGCCTCGGGGACTGTGAATGACTGCAAAACAGGTTAGGACATCATCCATGAGGTCAGATGTAATGCACCCCAGATTCTTCCTGTCCTTTACATTTTTGCTGTCCTCTGTTCTTCACAACTTCCCTGATTTTCATGCTTGCACAACTGGCAGCTACACAACGCCTCTGCTTTCTAGGAATGTGTTAGCACAGATGTGACCAGGATTTTTACCATATTAATCACCCACAGATGTAAGTTTTAAGAGACCAAGTGCCAAGCACAAACACTGATCCTGTAATGTGGCACCCGGACCCCAACCTGACTTTAACCCACACTAGGAACAATCCAACCAAAAATGCATCACCCCCAGATTCTGCTTAAACCTGAAGAAAACCAGAAATATTCTCAATGAATTGTGAGATTTTGAAATCTCAAGCTGATGCTCCGGATTGCAGCAGGAGCAGAGTCTCATTGCTGCGAAGGGCTTTGGAGAACCTCAGTTTTAATGTGTTTGTGAAATTCAAAATTGGTTCCATTTCTTCCATGCAACTGGTACGATATTTGATGGGAATTTATCACTTCCATGTCACATGGCAGTTTATGATTTAGTGGGTTTTTAATGATCTAATGGGGCTTTTTTCCAAATCACGTTACTATTCCCAAAGCATCCTGGAAAATGGCAAAATCTCAAGGGCAGTATTTTTAGCTGAACCGGGCAATGGGAGTCCCTGGTATCTGTCTGCAGAATGTCAATCACCTTAAAATCCCAACCTCATGCAAAACAAGGCTGGGCTGGCAAAATGAAATTCTTCAGCAATACACCGACAAACTCAGAACCACAAACCACCAAACTCCCCCTCAGCCTGGATTTGAATGTATAAAGAAATAAGGCTCCTGCATTTATTTCTGCCAGAAGATTGTATTATTCCATTCTGCAATTATGGAAAAATGCAGAGCACAGGCAAGATTTAGTGTCTGAGTTTTTGCTGCAAGACTTATGTCAGTAGAAAGGCATTTGTGCTCTTGGGAATCAAAGTGAGATTCACCCGTTTGTGGCAGGTGTTTTAAGCACTCAGCCTAACAATCTACCCACGCATGGCACTACAGCAATTCAACGACTAAATTAAATCTCTGAATATTAAATTAATGATGGAAATCTAAAATATTAATATATTCTAATTGAATATTCTCCGATAAATTATCTAGGCATTCTCAGCAATTTGATTTTACTTTCATTTCTTAAGGAACTTTCAGCTGCATAAATACAGCTATTAAAGCAATTCAAAAAGGGAACATTTTCTGCTCAGACAAGAGAACTCTAAACACAAAGAATCTAAAAATTTCTTTCATATGATTGATTAAATCATAGAGCCCAAGACAGCTGAATCATTAAATGACTGCTTTCCTTCAGTCCCTCTGGCTTTAGCAAGGACAATATAAATTCCCCATGGGTCTGAATACAAGGAAATACAATATGTATAATTGCAGTATAGGCTTGAATGCTGTTGTAAGAGAATTTCAAATGGGGCATTTATGCTGTAGCTGCACTTTTCAATCCATAATGCTGTGTGTGCGCGTGCATGTAAAGCCCATAAAGCACCGGGCATCTGTTTGCTTCGACCTAGATTCCCAAATGGTACATGCTGGTGTAGCCCCACCAGCTTTGGCAGAAGCCTGTGAGTTTACATGGGGATCTGACCGCTTATTTCTGTGAAATGCCGGAGACTGAGAACAACATCTTCACACGCCAGGGAGAATGCAAACAAAGGAACATAGTTTGAGGAAAATATATATAGCGTGGTCTATGTTTAGGAACCTGCTCTGAACTGCTCATTTATAGGAAAGGTCAGGCGGACATGTCAAGACAGTAGTGATGTGTCATACTTCCCTTCTTCTGCTCGTTCCAAGGGCGCTGAGTCCTGTTTTGGTAGCACGCACACAGAGAACAGGTCGATACCAGAGCCAAGGCTGTGGCAACATGAATGCTTAATGAATCATTTTCCTTCCCATCTTGCTCTATTTTGTGTCAGGTGGGTTTGTGGCATGAAATCACAGTCAAGAGCCAAGAGCTGCTGCAATCTCCCATCCTTTAACCAGGACTCAAAGGAAGGCTGTACCTCTAGAGCCACAAAACGCACACAATATCCCATCTCCTCCCCACCTTCTGGGCCTGCTCCTTCTTATCTCTGTCTGACTGTTGCAATAAAGACCAAATCACCTAATTTCCCAATTTCCATTGGCAATGCTCCCAGGGGTACCAAAGACAAGATGTACGGAGAGCCTGAATGAGGAATTTTAGATATACTTTTTTTCTTGTGGTTGGTAAGACAAAAGAAACTCTTGTCACCGTGAAGAGCATGGAAGATCTCGGCCTATTTGTAATCAAGGCTGTCCGCATCTCTCTCAGGAAAAGTAAGGTCTGATGTCCTTTGGGAAGCATTTGCAAGGCCTTTTCTCAACAAACCTTCTCTCACCACAGACAGATGCCATCTGTCTTGCAGCTGGGAGTTAATGGATTCTGAACTGCCAATTTCACAGCAGTAAGCAACGTGGTTGATACAAGAGGCATGAGGGATTTCCTACAATAAAACTATTTAAAACGGTGCAAATGTGCATGCCGAAACAGTCACAATGAACCAAGGAAATTGCCATATTGGGGCCTGGTGGTCCAAGCTGGTGGGGATTTCACAGCTCAGTATACCTCATGCATACTTCCAACACCAGGATTTCTGACTTATGGAGAGCTGTCTCACTTATGCCTAGCTCCTGTGCCAGGATTGGGCTACGGCACACAAACAAGCTGCTGAGCTCTTCAGTGTGCAATCAACTTTTCTCATATTAAGTATCCAAATTCACTGCATAGCTTAACATGTGCTAAACCCACCCGTGAGTTCATCATGGGGTTTTCTGATGCGCTAAGAAGAGCTCTCTGCTCCATTAACATGCACCGTGCAGCATAAAACCCAACCAATCAATGACAGCTCTGCTAAGAAGTAACGCAAGAGTCTTCAGGTATATTATATTCCGCCAACTTTTCAAACCACTTCAGGACTTTCTGATTAAATTTACATAAAATGCATCCTTCCCTCTTATTCCCCGTTATACACATTAGATTATTTCTAGTATTCTTGTGCCTGAGATTACCAGCGCTCGGATATGAGAAAGCATGCTGTGCCTGTAGCATGCAATCAAGGCAGTTTGTAAGAGCAACCAAGATCCCATCTTGGTCATCCTCAGTGGGTTTCCTACAGGAAAGTGGGAGAAGGGCTGTTCATCAGGGGGTGCAGTGATAGGACAAGGGGTAATGGCTTCAAGCTGAAAGAGGGAAGGGTTAGATTAGATGTTGGTAAGAAACTGTTTACTACGAGGGTAGTGAGGCACTGGCACAGGATGCTCAGAGAGGTTGTGGAAGCCCCATCCCTGGAATTGTTTAGGGCCAGGCTGCTTAGGGCTTTGGGCAACCTGGGCTAGTGGAGGGTGTCCTTGCCCATGGCAGGGTGGCTGGAACTACACAATCTTCCAAATCCCTTCCAATCCAAACCATTCTATGATTTTCATGCTGGTGTAATGAGAACAAGTTGTTTATTGTAAGAGACCTAATGGGCAAACACCACATTTTCCAGTTCCAAATTAAATAAAGGCAAGCTGGGAAAATTAGGGTCCATACAGATCAAGTTATGGATGGGCCACTCCAAAGAACTCTAGAAAGGTCCTGGAAATAACACTTGAAGTTTGGAGCACTCATAAAGGTGATGCAGTTGCAGTGGTTGTAGTAGGGGATGCCATTACCTAAGCATGCTGTGACCCAGAGCTGGTTCTGCACAGGACTGTTGGGCATTTAAAGGAATAATTTTCATGCAGCCCAGAAAGATGGGCCAAGACTTCAGCCTTGAAAACTAAGAAAAAGCTGAAGATTTACATGTGGATCCAAAACTGAGATAATTTTTGAAGTTCAAGAGGATGAAATACAAGATTAGCTAATAGATAATTAGATAATAGATAATTAAAAATTAGCTACACATGTAGCTGAAAAGGATGAGTCAGTGAGAAAATAGATGGTACTCAGCAAGGGTGCAACTATTTAATATATTATCTTAGCTGATCAGTGTGCCTGCATGAGTCATTTGCTTGGAGAAGGAGGGGGATTTCATATTGTTTTTGTATTTTTAATAGGCATTTTTATGGACCTCATAGTTACAATAATGAGAGTACCTGACAATTAGTAATGAAATTATCCTCACTACAGTAAAATATTTCACAGCATGTAAAATATTATTCCTAATACAAAGGTGGAAGTGAAGCACAAGGAAATTAAAACCAAGATCTCCATAAATGTTTGCAAAATAAATAAGCATATATCAATAAAATTTGATAACTGTTTTCTCAGCTCAAAGACAAAACCAGAATTTGCCAAACAGTTTCTACACCAATAAAAAAAATATTTTTAGCTTATACATGTCAAATGTTTATTTAAACTCTTTGAAGAATAAGCAAATCTTTTTCAGCAGCCAAAACTCATCAGAAATTCCTATTATTGGTTTTTTTTACATATTATTTTTCTGAAATAAGTTTCTTAGTTAGTGTGGTTGGTGCGTATGAACAGACACGGATGTTCCTTTGAAAGAAAACCCCCTGTAATTAACAGAGGGTTTCTGGCAGGGATAATGTTGTGACGTCTTCCTTTTTTCTCTTTTTTCAAAAAACTTTTTCATTTAATGTATTTTATCAGAATGAAATGGTTTAATGAGTAGAGAATTACAGTTGATCCCAGCTGAACCAGATAGGGCTGCATTTCGAGGTATGTGGCTCCCATCAAGCCGCATTCACCTTTGCTATGATTTAAACTTCATTCAGGCACAGCCTTGCTAAAAATACTGACAAGTAACTAATCAACTTCCATAAAATGGAATTTTTACCTTCACAATAGGAAGCAGGAGTAGGAGGGAACCCAGAAGATTTGCCTATGCATTTCAAATTAGTCTGACCTATAAAAACGCAAACAGCAAGTGGTACTATGAAAATGTACTTCTGGTAGGGCTTTTTGGGTTTGTAATATGCAGATTTTTCATGCCATCCCTTCCTCTCCTTGGAGGTAACCAGAACCAACGGCATCATAATGGAGAGACTGGTTTCCATTAGTTATACCTATAAAATGTAAGCTCAAGCAGGGCTCTCTGGACTAAGAAAAGTTCAGTGTCCAGGAACTAGCGATTAGGTTTGAATGCTTTATAGAATGTAGCAGAGCAAACTGTGACAGACTTCTTCCAGTACAAATGGAATCTGAGCTGTATCTTCACGTGCACTTCTAGCTCCAGTTTGTGAGCAGATGGACACAAAAATATTCAGCGCCCAGCTGAGCAAAAGCATGGGAAATCAGATCAAAACTGTTGCCTAGATCTAGGAGACAGCAGAGTGCTCCCGGGCAATCTGAAGATTATGTGGATGGAAATAATCATAGTGCTGGTCTTTGAGGACATGGATTTGTCCTACTCTGGGTAATTAAAGAGCAAAGCCTAACAGGGGAAACTCTAACTCCTGCTAGGAATCACCCAGGCTTCACGTTCAGGGGCTGGCAAGTGGGCCAGACACTGCAGATGAGCAGAAACTCAACCCAAGCCTGAAACATCAGGGGTCTCACGCTTAATCAAGCTGCACTCTGTATGGTCTTCCCTGTCACTACGATACCTTCTGTGTGCCAGGTGAGAAGGAAAGCAGCCCTCTGCAAGCCGTTTCTTTCTTTCCCACCACATTTTTTTTTACTTCATTTTCAGCTTGTCCTCTAGGCACCTGCATTTAAAACCTGCAATGGAATATATTGCTGGAAATCTGTGAGGACTTACGTTTCTACCAGCTTAGTTATCTTTCCAAGGTTACTGGTAGTTTAAGTGACCAGTTTAAGAGATCAGTTTCTGAAGAGATCAATCTTCTGTACCTACATGAAATTTATTATTTGTCACTTTCATTAATCTGGAGTTTTGCATTCCTGAGTCCTTCTGTTTCATCTCCAGACTGTAGGGGGAAAAGTGCCACTGAGATTTCAGTCCTTATAAATCAACAAATTTGCCATGGTAAGCTGGTGCCAAGTTGTCCTCTCGCTGCCTTAGTTGAAGCTCAAAAGAAATCAGCAGGGAGTGGGATAGGATGCGACTTTGTTTTGCAAGTACTCTGCTTATTCTTCATAGGAATTCAGGAATTAATCTAAATTATTAATCTGATTTAGGAAGCTATTTTTGACATGTTGGGTTATTCTCCTCTTCAGACATTTCTTCAACTTACCGGGACAACACAATAATGGGTCACTTCACACCCAGCACTGACCACACCACGACTCCTTGGCTTCCCTCCCTGTTTTTCCAGGACAGACATAGGAACATTTGCCACCGCTGCTTTTGTATTTCTTATCATACTTCCCTAATTGCACAAAGAAATGTCACCAACAATTCAAGTTTGTGCAGTGCTTGGGAACGTTGCACCTTCAGTCACTGCCTGAGTCATTGCGAAGTTCACCCGAACTTCTGAAAGACTCGTGGGGCTCCTTTCTTCCTCCCAGACAAGGGTTGTGCAGAAGAGTATCAGCTAATCAGTGTGAGACAGGTAATGGTGACAATTCATTTGGATCCAGGCGCCGTTTCAAGATGACTAGGTGTGCTTCCTGAGAGGGGATGCCAATGACACACCACTGCTGCTCAAAATAAGTTCTGAAATTTTATAATTGTCACTATTTTCTTCCAAGGGCAGAGTTGAAAAAGACTGCCAGGGAATTTTTTTTTGTTTTGTTTGGCTTTTTTACAGCTAATCTTTCTACTGCTCAAAAAAACTAAAACCAGCACTCACAGGGGGAATAACAACATGTATTTGTATTTTGCTAACACTTATCAACAGCAAGGATGTATCAACCAAATGTGTCTGTCAAAGGCCCCTTTTCCCTTCTCTTTCTTTTCTGTCATCCAATAATCATCACAGAAAACCACATGGGTAAACCTGATCTTGGAGATCATCCTCGCAAAGAAAGAAACTAGCAACACAGAGAGGATGAGGGATCCATCTGCAGTGGCGGCAGGCAGCCAACCTCCTCGAGCCCCGCCACGCATCTGTACCCGGGCTGTGCGAAGGCAGGAAAGGATGCAGCACCCCCTCATCGCGGGGTGTCACCAAGCCCAGCTTTACACCTGCAGCCGTTTTCTGGATGACAGCATGGGCAAAGTGCCATCTTGGCAGCAACGCTGGCGTCTCTTGAGGGACTGGCTGGAAGGAGGCGATTAGGCTGCTGTTCAGCTGCACGAGGGAGGGCTGGGGAAAGTCGCTTTGAAGAAGGAGCGCTTCAGCAGCATGGGGAAGGCAACTTTTCTTGCGTGAGGGAGGAAGAGCAGAGAGCCTGCTCATCCAGCCAGACTTCCCATGCCACGAGCTCAGACCACATCTACTTCTTCACCACACCCGCAGCAATTTACCCTTATCGCTATTATTTCGATTGCTTTTTTTAACTTACCCGAACCAGCTGCTGTGGGAAGGGTCCTCTGGAGTTTTCTGGCACGTTGATCGGTGGGATGACCCAGTCTCTCTTCTGCCGCCGCAGGCCGTTGGCGTTCTGATGCTGGCGCCACGGGAGCAGAGTGTCGCTTTGCTGCTGCGCCAGTTCTCCAGGCACCGTCTTCCTTCCTTTTGGCTGATTTGGAAAGAAGAAAGCAAAACCAGTTAAGTCTCTTCCTGGCTTCTTAGGACTTCTCCCAACAGTGGCACTTCCCATGTGCAAATGGTCATGTGCAACTGTGAAAATTATTGCTATTAACGTGATGTATTTCTGCGTCACAAAGACACAATATGCTTTATTGCAAACTCGGCCGCCACTTCATTTTCACAAATATATGGAGCTGTCACACTCAAATCAAGATGCCTCCCAGAATATATCGTCTTCATTACACCAGCTGCAGGGAGCTTCAGCGGCACATGGGGGTAAAGAAGTTTCTGCACATTTCTAATGAAATCCACCTACCAAAACTCAGAAAGAAAGAGACAAAGTTCCTTTACAGCCTGTGTCAGGGGCTGGTTTTACTGTCCGAGTTCCCCCACTCCTTGGCATTACAGGGCTATGATATCTGCAGTTCTGCAGATGTATCCCACCAAATGAACCACAACCGGGGCACAGGCAGCCTCACACTGCGAAGGTGAATGAGTTCAACTTCTTAGTGCTTTATGAGGAACGACTTTTCTGTAAGAGCTGGGCTTTGAACACAAATCCCAAACATCCACCTCCCCACACAGCCTGGGAAACCTAACATGCCTCAGTTAGACAACAATTTTCATTATTTGAGGTGGTTTTGTGTCCTTTGTGATTTTTTTAAAAACTACAGATTCTGCCCATGGCATATTTGGTGTTGGGCACATTTAAATACTCTGGCATAAAGACAGAAACATTGAGACCACAGTTTTGACTTAAAAGAGTCTGGTTCCTTATTAGACATTTTCTGCCTTAATGAATCAATGAAAAGTAGATTTGGAGACGCTCTTCAGAGTTTACCCAGTTCCACCACTTGAATACTTTGTGGCCTTCCAGGATTTCAGGCATTACCTCTGCAAAGTCCGCAGAAAAGACTACTAAGACAGACAAGATTCTTTGCCCTGCACTCCCAACAGAAAATGTTTAAACTTTCCTAAATCAGAAAGATTGTAACCCACATCATCATCATTTGAGCTGAGGTCCAGCAGGAGCACAGTAATCTGCATTTTACAGTTTTCAGATATTTTTCCCAACCCCCCTCCCCCAATCCACCCAGAAAACACCCCAGAACCCAAGAACACCGTAGGAAAAACCAAAAAGTATTTTTTGAGGATCCTACAATTTTAAGCCCTACTCATTTTTAGTCTTACAACTTAGAGACTCACTCTACAAACAATTGCAAGTATGTATCTGTAGGCAGTGGTTTTTGTGGGATATACTTCAGGGTTTATCTACTGGTACATTTCAGTTCTTGATCTGGAAGCACAATGAAGCAGGCAGTCACCAAAAATGACATTGAAACAGTACATGGAACTCAGCGGGGGCTCCAAAGCTGTGTGGGACCTTCTGGATGCTGAAAGTTGGACATCGCAGCAAGGAGACCACTGACCATGGCTCTGACTTGTGCTACCTGCGGAGGGCAGAGGTCCACCGGCTGCAATGGCTGGGAACATCTGTGTCAAATCACAGTTATTTTTACTGCAAACCTTAAAAACAAGCCAGTTCCAGAGCTGAATTTCCAGAGAACAGAGAAATGTGGTCTTTTCCAGTCACGCGCGTAGCCATATTTCTCTAAGCCTCTCTCCTGCTAACTCATGCCACCGAGGTGACTGCTGTTTTGTGTTTGCCTCCGTGCTGTTTTATACACCTTCGACAAGCATCAGCACTAAGCTGCTGCAAGATCACCGCGCCGCAGCTCAATATTTAGATGCTGTTCTATAAATACTCACTTAAGTGTGTGATGAACAAAGAAACAGCATCGTGATGCGGCAGTGGGAGACCTTCTTGGGATATTCAGGATGTTGGTAGGTACTGCTGAGCTCACCCTTCCTATGGGATGCAATATGTTCTAACCAATAGAGTTTTCATCTTAAAAAAAAAGGTTTTGTCACTCAAAAGGTACTTTTTTTTTTCACACACTGATGAGAACAATGTTATCTAGAGAAGATATACCCAGAAATTAATGTAAACATGAAATAGGACTACTGGACGTGAGCTACAGAAAAGTGGATATTCCCCCCTTTTTTTTAATTGACTTGTGATTCCCAAATGGGGATCCTTTGAGAGCAGGTATTTGGATCAGTTTATATAATTGGCAAGTGAGTGTGGGGACAGATTATGAAAGGATGGTCAAATAATTTGTGCTCTGCTGAGTTTACACAGTGGAATGAGTCTGAACTAAAGACAGACTTGAGAATTAACATGAATCCCAAAGCTCCGTGTATACTGAAATAATTAGTGTCAGCTCAGCAAGGCAGTACCAGCCTCTTTAGTCTTTATGAAATATTTGCTGGCAGGTGACTAGACAGTGACTAGCTTGCTTGTCACTCTTGATGATGTTTTCCTACATTAGAATAAATCATCAACACGACTCTGAATTTGGTATGTAGAATTTCAAAAGCATCTTGCAACAACAATTTTTTTTTTTGAACAACAGCTCTTTTTTATCTTCATTTGTTGACGACGCATTCTCATGACCTTAATTTCTCTGGTGTTGTTTAAATACGTTGTACATGTTTTCTGCTGTTTAAAAGCTGTGAGACAAATGCAGTAACAAAGTCTGGTGAGTACAAATGCCAGAACTATTCAGATCTCTGACTGAAACATCCAAGAACATCTCTGGAATACCAGCAACGACTAACCACGAGCCCCAGAAAACTCTCCTGTACTTTCGAGTTCGCAAGGATCTAAGTTCAACTCAAATGCAGAATGTGAAACCAAATTAAATTCATTCTAAAACACAGCTTCCACTTCTTTTTTTGCTGAATTACAGTTTTCATTGAGATAGCAACTGCTCCTTCTCTCATGGCCTTACTGGCCATATGCTTTCCAGAATCTCTGGCAGGGATTTTCAGAAGATAAAATATTCCTCTACCTTTTGTAGTGTCATCAGAACACAATCTGTCCACAGACCTTCTCAGAATCAAATCGAGCACCTCTAGTGCAACCGCTTTAGGGTGGTTTCCTCCCTGCTGCTTTTGTGAGGTGCCATCACTCTCTTGCATATGGCAAAAGGATGATGATGGGCATTCACAGCGGAAGAGAGGAACTGGTCCATGAAACACATGCCCGGTGGAAAACCGAATCCACTCTCTGTTCTGAAAATTACATGGTGACATTTATAATTTGTTACAACAGGATCAAACACCAGGCACGGAACATGTGAGCATGGTCTTTGGCAATAGACAGACAATTAAATGAGGATATAAAATAGTCAGATAATTCAGTAATTATGCCTGTCTATTACTTCAGGACACTGATAAGCTACAGAAACACAGCGGAACCAAAACAGATGAAAATCTTCAAGTTCAAGGAGAAAAAGTGATTACGAAGTCTGGGAAGAAGAAAAAACCCAGCTGAAAAGACCATGCTGGGATGGAAATTTGTTATGAATTTGGATTCAGTATGATCCTCCGTGTTCGTATTAGGGCAGAATTTTTGAGAGCTTGCTAATGAAGCGATGTAAAGCATGCCGTGCTAGCTGCATTATTCAGATCCTACATTCTGCAAACCTGAGACTGATACTTCACTCTGAGCTGCCCAGTGTCTCTTCCAACGGACTTGTGGCTCTAACTGCAACATCACATGACACCAGTGTGGGCAGATCACAATGCAGCCACTGCCCTTCCTGATAATAAAATGCTGCTTTCTCTGAAAAACTGTAATAGTCACCATAATCAGCTGTAGGACAGGGAAGGGTCTCTCAGAGATCATCCTCTCTGAGTTTGGTCAGGAAGTTACACTGATGAGCTGAGGATTTGCTTTATAGTATGGCAAAATCTACCTCCAGTTGCCCCTGCCACTCTTTCAGGAGTTTTGGGGCTATCAGTTAAAGTCTATTACAAACATAATAAGGTCAACCAGAAACCTTTCACTGAGATGACAAGCCAAGCTCTCAGAAAGCAATGCAAGGTTGAAGGAGGTGCAGTCTCATCTGTAAGGATTTTGCAAAGTTCTTTCTCCTCAACAGTTGCTCCACAGAAGGTGTAGGGCTTTCTTGAAGTCCGTGTCAGTAACTTCACTGGCATCTTACTGGAGTAAACCGCAGTCCCTCTTCAGTCTAGTGTTGCATTTAATGGCAGCAGACAGAGCCCACTGCCTTTGGAAGACAACGTAGCTAAGCATGCCTTGTCAGCTTTCAGTTTGTTGGGAGACTCGGGCTAAACTCAACCCCTACTCAGAGGAGGTCAAAAAATAATTCACTGGAAGAAGAGGACACATGGAATGCCTGCAGCCCCCCAAGCTCCATCTCTGCTCAGGAAGAGAAAGCTGCGAGCCACTGACTTTTCACTAGCCCACCAATAAAACCAGTGAGTGTGAAAAAATACCAGCTTTCACCTTCCGCTACACTTAGCAGTAGCCAGTCTCGCCAGCTGGCACGTCTCCCCTCCCGGCCAACCTGCCTTTGATATCCGTCAGCCTCTGGCTACAGAGACATCTGGAAGTTATTATCCAGCAGAGCGTATCACAAACCCATTTACATAATATAATATCATATTTTGTGTTCCTGCTTAGCTGAACATTTTGGATCACTCTAATGTTTGGGTAAATAAGCCACCATTCTCTGCATATAAATAACGGTGTGTCTTCGGGTACGTTTGTTGGAGATTATTAATTTTATAGGGCTCAACCCGCAAAATGAAATGCTCTAGATTCAGCACTAAAATATATTATCCTTGCACTTGGAATAAAAAGTACCCACGATCGGAGGAGAAGTAATAAGGCTTTTATTTCCCAAGTATCAAAACTATTTACGATTTAACCTGTGCTTTATTTATATGCCAGTCTTATTATTTTTACAGGATCTTTAGCACTTCACCTAAGATATTTTCCAGAAAATAAATAATACTTGGCTTGCTTTGTTTCTAGTGTCGCTCCTCGGGTTTAACTGAGGCAACGTGTTTTTAATATATTTTTATCAATACAAGGTGATACAAAGCCACCTTTAGTCCATTGCTCAAACATATTTCCCTTCATCTCCTATGACAATACACATTTTGAAAACTGGTACCATTTTCTACCACGGGAAAAAAAAAAATTCTATTTAAAAATACTTAATCTGAAGCATTTTTGCTTGTTTCCATGGTAGCTGCAGAAAGGACAGGAGAAAATGATATTTACCAAACAGAAAATAAGACAATGAAAATATAGCTTAGTTCTTTAACAAAGAGAACATGAGAGCGCTGCAAAATAAACATTTGCATGAATTCTGTTCTGAGGAGAC
Source organism: Zapornia atra (assembly GCA_013400835.1). Classification (NCBI taxonomy): domain Eukaryota; kingdom Metazoa; phylum Chordata; class Aves; order Gruiformes; family Rallidae; genus Zapornia; species Zapornia atra. The sequence goes on from VZTU01026314.1 coordinate 346,460, forward strand.
AACATTTTGCTGACATCAGGGATGGCAGTGGAGGACGAATGAGCCCTTTTTTCCCAAAATGCACCATTTCTCCAGTTTTTGATCTTTTAGCAGAGAGAGATATTTCATTTTGCGTTCCCATACAGTATAATGAAAGGGTTGCAGAACAAAAGGCAAATTTATTTATTTTAGGGTAATTGATTCTTTTCTATTTAGGTCATTGCTGAATTTGCCAAAGTTGGAGACAGAAAAAAAAAAAAAGTTTTAAGGAAAATCAGACTTTTTTATTTCAGACTTTCTTTTATTACAGTCTATATGGAAGTATTCTTTAGGAACTGCACCAGTAAGGAATCCTTAATCTGTTTTTCTCATTATCTACCTTCCAGAAATCTGTTATGACTATCTATATTAGCTCTATTTACTAATAGTTGTAAGCTGTGGTAAATTTAATCAAAGATAGCTTCATGTCACGTCCCATTACCATCACGGCATAAATTGCTATTCATGAATGATTTGTGTCAAAGTGCTCTGAAAACTAGTGTTTTAGCAGCAAGATGTTCCAACGCGCACAGCTCTTCAGCAGGGGCATTAAATTAATGTGTTTGCAGAGAAGCCACTAATTGACAATGAGATGTGATTTTGGCAGTAGACTTCTACTTTAAAGATAATGAACAGTGTTCAGATACAGAGAAGAACCCCCTCTGCTCCTAAAACTATACTAATAATTTCTGGTATAAACAGGAATAGAGGGAACCAATCCTGGCAGAACATTTCAAGTGCCAAATCAAGCTGCTTGATCATCACGACTTACAAAAGCAAACACTGGAATCTCAGCGCTTGTGACCTTTATGAAATCTGGCTACATACAGTCAGGAATGTTATGTTTGGTTAGGAACTCATTAAACAAAATTACCTCTCCATTTATAGAAACCATACAATTACAGTAGAAAACATTTTAATTAAATCAGCTAGTTAGGCAAAAATTCATTACTTTTTTTTTTTATCAGCTAGCAGTGGGGCTGCATAGAGCCGTTCACATTAGAGTCAATTAGTAAGAAAAATTGTCAGATTTGGCAAGTGCATGAGGTTCCAGAACACATCAGCTGAGAGGGAAGAAAAAGTTTGACTAAAGTCTAACAGAGTTACTGTCCCCAGAGGAGAAGGAGCCATGTGAAAGGCATGGTGGTGCCCTGGCCATGCCAAACGCCCCTCTCTCCTGAGGCGTCCGCGTCAAAGCTGAGCATCCACCTGCATGTGCTCTGTTCCTTCCTAGCTGGACAATGAGGCATGTGTGCAGTTCTGAGGTTGGTAGGTATCTCGCTGGCTTTGCAGACTTTGGAAAATTTTATCTGATAGAACTAATAAAATGCAAATGGTGTGACTGAGGACGCAAAGTGTTCCTTAGTGGTGTAGCTGCAGAGCAAGAAAAAGGCTGAAGAGTAACAGGCAGGGAAATGCTCCCAGGGAGAGCGCGACACTGGTTGGTATGTCTGGCAGAAGATCTGTTCTTTACAAAAGATGCATCAGGGCCATTTGTTAGGGCAACTGTAGTTAAATGTGAAGTTAAGCCTGGACTCCAAAGAAAAAAGACACCCACCAGCTGTTGGCAAAGCCCACAAGGTTGCCACAGAAGAATCGTATTTAAAAAAATAAGCAGAGGTTATTCTTGGTCAGAAGACTTAACAAAGTCAGTGGCCCAGATAAGGACCTTGCAGACACAGACTGCAGCTAAGGCTTGTGCCTTGAGGCAGGGCATGGCTTGTCAGTTGGCTGCTGACCGGGTGACACTGTTGGACAGAAGATGTTGACTTGCCAGTACTATCCAACTGAAATTCAGAAATCGCCTGAACTCACCTACGCCTTCTGTCTGCCCACACGCCTGGGAAGTTATCACCATTTTCAGCTGAAATCTGGTGAGAGCCAGAGCTCTTCACTACGCTTTGCTGTCATACCAGCGTAATAAGGACACCTGCAAGCAATGCATGCTCACCTCCGCTACTGAGCAGAGATGAAATGCAAAAGGTATCTCTAAGGTGAGGGAAGTTTCAATTGGGGTGGAGAGGAAGAGCTGTGTTGAAACTTATTCTGTGGTCCCACACCGCACTCCTGATTAGAGGTATCTCCTGGGCTGTGTGCTGCTTTCAAGATTTCAAATGATGCTCTTCCTCTTCCATTCTCTGGAAGAATCACACACCAAAGCAGGTACATAGGAAATCCATCTGCCTTTGGTGGAATCTTTTATGGTTCCCGCAGGTTTCGAGCACCTGTGGTACTCTTCTTGTCATTGTCAGGCTCTGAATATTACAAGAGCCTTCAATGAACAGAAGAAGATGACATCATCCACAAAGCCCAGCTCTCGATGTACTTTTCTTTCTCATTTTAAGGCTTGAACATCTTATCCCAACATGAAAAGTTCTGATGAGGCCGTTTCCTTGTAAAGCTCCACACATCAACTTGACCTTTTCACATTCCCTTTGTAAGATCTAATCTCACAGTGCTTCTTAGGTAGGATTGTTTAAGAAACATCTAAATTACTGTTGTACTCTATCTTCTAGTGTTTACAAAAAGACACTTCTACCTTCAAGTTAATGTCATTCTCATAATTGGAAGAAGCCATACACAATGGCTTCAGAACTACAAGTACTTCTCAAGAGCATGGCTATTAAATTACAGACAAAATACTTGTTACCTGTTCAGATACCTTCAGGACAAGAATAAAGGTGGTAGATCTCATCTTATACTATAAAGTAAAAACCACTGCTGCAGCCTTCAGTAACTATTAGCCCTCTCATTTTCCACATATATTGTTGAGAAAAAAAAAAAAGTATGAACGTATGGAGCAAGCTGAGTTCTTCCACCCAGATAAAACTTCTAAGAAATTGCTCCAAAATACATTTCTTTTGCTTCTAGAACTCAGCCTACTACAATTGTTCTTCATCACAGAAAAAAGCAGGAGCAAATCTACCCCTTAACAAGCCTGTGAAAAATTTTAATCTCATTTTATTTTTCTAAAGCCATGAGGTTCAAAAGATACATGAATTAAAATAATCATAATGAATTAAATGTAACAATACTCCTTTTCTCCATAATGTTTGCAAGTAAAAAGATCACAGGAGATTTAAGAGATCACAAGCACCACTGCTACTTCAGCACAAAGCAAAGTAATTCATTCTGGTACTTCTCCCCAGTGCTAGCGTGCGAGTTTGCCCTTTCAAGTTACCCTTTGGTTATTTCAAGAGGCTCTTGAGAAAAGGCTGTTCTTCTTTCATTCCCCAATTCTGGAGTGCACCTAAGGAAACACTTACATTTGAACACGCCAACACATTCAATTTATCTCCATTTGCATGATGAAATTTAAGTGCGTGTTTAAATGCTTTGCTGGACGGAGCCGGTGTTTGAAGTCCCACTCCTCGTTGGTGGCAGTGACAGCCACTCAGCCCGCCCTCCCACATGGACCACCGCGCCTGGCCGGCTGTCCTCGCTCCCTGTCCGGCAGTGCCACTGGGGCAGGACATGACGCAGCTGCACCACCACACATCCAGCCAGCAAGGACCTGGCCTTCAGAGGTCAGGAGGAACCAAAGCTGTTCTCCACTCCGAGCTTCCTGCTACCAAGCTATCCCCAGTTGGGCTGGAGAAAAGACAGGTGTACACTCATGGCCCCTGAAGGTTATTTCTATGCAGGTGCCTGCATCAAGCAGTTTTTGTTTGTGCTCAAACTCATGTTTACACACAACTAGCAATAGATGACTGCAGTAATGGAGGTGGTTTTTAGGAGATTCAGTCCAAAATACTGCTTCAAATGTGGCAGTCAGACTTCAGCAGTTAACAACAAAGACTGTGCAACCGGAGGTCAAAGGCTTTGATCTCGCTGGGGCAGGGCACTCATCACAGGCAGGCACTACGCAGCAGTCCAAGGCTTTTGTTTTATCAGAAAAAAAATGATTTCCGCCTAGGCAGTTCAGTCCTTAGGACTTCTTTTTGTTTGAAGGAAGACAGATCTGCAGTGGATTTAACTTAGAGCTGATCTTTCTAGTACGGCTTGGAGCCTGACCCTTGGTAAGATGCTGACTACTTAAGAACTAAATGCAGCAAGTGCAGCACTCGGAAACTTCCCATAGTGGGCTGATTTTCCAAGGCAATGAGCACCTGTATGTCATATCTTATCTTGGTTTCAGCGCAAGGCAATGTGATTCAACACACCTGAAAACCAGGCCAAGTATGTCTGTATGTTTTCACAAAGAGCACTTCATCTCAGGCAGTGATTAAATGCTGGATGCTCAAATTCACTTAAGCATGAGGTCAGACAACATCACCTGACACATCTTCATTAGACTTCCACAATTAACATGAGCAGTCTCACTGGTAACAATTACATGAGATTAATTTATTAGTCACCCACTTTCTGATCTTTTCCATTGATCTGATTTGTTAAAACCTCAAGCAGTGACTCACAAGTTACCTAAAGAAAACAGAAATCTCTGTATCTACCCTCACTGACTGCCATCAGTTAAGGCCCTGTGTCCACTGATGAGGACACAGAGGTAAAAATTAGGCCGACTGCTGTTTTACTGCCTTGGACTCCCTCTCAGAGGTACTCAAACAGGACAGTCCTGGGCCAGGACAAGGCACATAGGATGACAAACAGAGTCTAATTTCTGCAGTCCCCCTCTTGGGATAACACCGTTTGATGGGACAAATCAAACCATCACCCTGACGCCAGATGGAAGGCCTCATCCCAGTGCCTTACAGGGGAAAGATGGGAAGGGACCACATGCAGCGGCTCTTTTTCCCCATTTCTTCCAGGCATGCCCGTTTGAGAGTATCAGGATGTCTGGGAGCACTAGAAGTACAACTCCCACTTACACTCTCATTTTCTTCCATCAAGGGAAGGCTACATCTTCATTGCCACCGGGCCTTGCACAGAGCATCCTGGCTAGCACAATAACCGAGGTCATAAACAAAAGCAGTGCTGAATAAGCTTTTCCTTGCCCAGAGACCTTTGTATTTGTGATCAGCAATAAAAGGCTGTACTGGAATTTAAAATCTCAGCCAGGTAAAATGCCAGAGATGATTATTTAAAGGCTTTAAATAAAAACTACCCTCTGCCTCTCAGAATCAGCTTTTCCCATTCATATTGTATGGCTTTGGACTCATACCTGGGTTATGAAAGAAGCCTGAAATAAGACAAGACATAATAAAACACAAGCTGGGCTTAAGTGAGGATTGATTTCTGACAGTAGTTTTAAACACTAGCTGCATACCTATAGATTTGCCAGTCTTTAATTGCAAAATTCCCAGAGATTTAACATCACAAAAATTTGAGAAGCTAAGACAATAAGGAACTTAGGTTGACATATACAGGATTTGAAGAAAACAGTTTTTTTTTTTCTAAAATAAGTCACTGGCAGCAGATGACTGGCATCCTGCATGTACTGAGTATGTCCTGTATCTCCAAGCTCTTTTGTTGTGAGTTCCTTTCTGTGATCCTGATTTTAACTCATGAGGTAAGAACTACAGAAAACAACTAATAAAGAAGAAAATTTACCAGTGGTGCCTTTAACATGCTTAGAAAGAGAGAATCACAGAATCATCAAGGTTGGAAAAGACCTTCAAGATCATCAAGTCCAACCATCAGTGCTACACCACTGTAAGCTCTAACCCACCTCCTGAAGGACTCCATCTACCAGTTCTTTGAACAGCCCCAGAGAAGGTGATTCCACCACATCCCTGGGCAGCTTGTTCCAACACTTCACCACTCTTTCAGTGAAGAAATTTTTCCTAATATGCAATCCGAACCTCCCTGGCACAACTTGAACCTGTTCCCTCTTGTCCTGTCACTAGTTATTAGGGAGAAGAGGCCAACACCCGCTTTACTACCACCTCCTTTCAGGTGGAGAGCCATCAGGTCTCCCCTCAGCTGTCTCTTCTCCAGGCTGAAGAATGCCAGCTCCCTCAGCCACTCCTTGTAACACTTTACATACATACAAGTGCTGAAAAATAAAGAACACCAAAAAATAAAGATCAGTATGAAAGAGTGGGCCAGAACATTAGATGGGACAAGCCAACACAGGGAGTGCTGGATGTTCATTAGTGTGAAGGGACGAGGAGGAGCTGGGACTGTACGGAGACAAATGGCTATGTATCTATCCACATACTTAGGAAGACTTGAGTTTCTGCAGCTAAGAAACAGAGGACACGTCACTGTTCACAAACATAATCTTCATTTTTATGCTTTTGGCTCTATCAATATCCAACTGTAAGAAATAATAGCGTGCACTCTGAGAAAAGAAGACATTGCACTGCTAATTCCAGATAAGTAAAGCCTAGCTTTAGTTTGTTTTCTTCTGGAGCATTATCCCACTCAAATTTATCTTTCATAAATGCTGACACAAGCTACAAGGACTCTGTATTATTTAATAAAAATCTTTTTATTTTCTTTCTTTCTCTTCGTCTTCCCAAATTATACCCACAGGTCCGATTGATACTTTCAATTGCATCAACCATAAGCCCGACAAGAACAGTACAAGAAACTTTATCTAAGTATTTATTGTTATGCTAGAATATCACTCCATTGCCTCTGGGGTAATTCAGCACTCCTGTGGGAAATATGTGACCTCATTTGCATTTTCTAATTGAATCGCTATCAGGTTTCCTGCAAGACTGAACAAAAAAAGTTCCTAGAGTTGCTAACATCACTTGTATTAACCAGGAAAAAAGTTTACATTTGAGTATTTGCTGGGGAGGAGGGGAAAATGTATGCTTCGGGTATCATAAAATGCATTTAAAAATATTTACCTTTTTTGCTATCACTTCATCCCACCAGCATTAAGATCTAATGTAGTAGCTAGAATTCTTTCATTACAGTGAATTTTGAAGACTCCTCCAGGTTACTCAGTCACCTAAAGCAATTAGCACATTCATAAGGCCAACTCTACGAAGGAAACCGTCATTGTATTGGGTCATTCACCATTAAATGTCAGCTTGCTCTGAGAGGAACAGTGTAGCTGCGGGAGCTCAGGTGTGGGTACAGACACCAAACCCTCTGATCTTGTGATGAAAGCATGCAAGGGGCCGACTATCCTCACAGGAGCCATCCTGAGCTAACCTGCCACCGTGAAAGCACGCTGGCCACACCAAAGCTCTGCCGGCCCATTATCGCAGATTTACAGCTTTATATATTGTGATAAAACTGGATGAGAAATCCAAAGGATCACGCATCAAGGGTACACCCTGGGAAGTAGACCACTGCCTCCATTTTACAGGCAGGCCTCAGGAGACTGGGTTTGCCCCCCCAGAGTGCACTGGAAATTTGCAGCAGAGCCTGCACCTCACTTCTGGTCACCCACAACCTCAGCACCATTATCCCAACAATGTCGACTTCTCCTGTGACATTTATTCTGCATTACCCTCCATGACAAACCAAGTGTCCAACAGTGGCTACTCCAGAGGAGCTCATGTTTTCACAAAGCTCTAATCTACGGATTATTGTGAACTAAGTTCTGTTTTATCTTTTTTGAGGTGACTCAGAGCAGCGAGTTTCCTCTCACACACTAGGGCTGCCCCATGAGGGTCATCGGACATGGAGAAGCCTACAGAAACACAGAGGCTGGGTGAGCAAGGCAGAAGGACTTGTTTGCGCTGTAGGTGCTGGCAAACAGAGACTGTTAGGTGCGGTAAGGCAAATTTCATGCCAATTATTTTTAATGTCTGGGAACTGTTCGACGTTTTCACAAAATCAGTCACAGATTTACAAAGTAAGACAGAGATGGATGCATGCACTAGAACAGAGACTTGGTTGCTCTCCCTCTCTCACATCACCTCCTCCTTTCTCTCCCGTATTTTCCCCTCGCCACATCCTTAATATAACACAACACTCTGAAATGTCTACAAAAATTATGTAGTTCTGCTTGAGTCATATTACACTAAAGGAAACCAAATGTGAAATCTGTTTCTAGAAAAAGCCATGAAATGTAGTGTATCGGGGTCATGGCCTGAAACACACTGAACTGGATATTGCTAGGTTTTGGGTTTTTCTTCTAGCATAAACACTATTATTTTTTAAAATAATCTTATAATCATATTTATTTCTTCAGTAAACAAAGGACTGTTTTGCTTGCAAAAAGCACAAGCATTTAAATAAAACACAAGTTGGATGCCTGCTATAGGGACCCACAATAAAACGGCTTACGACCTTGTCATTAGTCTTGTTTTCCATATTTTTCCAGCCTCAAACTACACACTAATAAGGCTTTTAGAAAGGAGGGATATGAATTTTAAAAAGCTTAGCTCTCTCTGTTTTGAACCAGAGTTCAGCTTACATTAACATTAGATGAATTTCCAACCAAATATTTTACAAAAACAGAAATGTGTGCTTATTCGGCTCACTTTCTGCTACGCTGAGAAGAAATTTAAAGCAGTATATAAGACACCTTACTTTGTTCCTTCAATATTTAATTACTTTTAGAAGGAAGCAGTATTTCTTTGGTTAGAAAATGGCAAATACAGTTGACATAACATACAGGGCTTAATTATATCTTGCAGAAGCCAGAGCCGCACTGAAGAGCAGCAGAAGTGTATTTATACGGCTCTAAGCCATGCAAAACCTCAGGGGTCAGCCCGCTGGGTAACTGTTAGATTTAAGTCTCTCCACATCTTTTCCTTCTTGTCTCACACATGGCAAAAATTCTCCCAAATGGCACAGACCCGCTCGGCAGCATTCTGACGATACGGCACAGGAAAGTCTCTCCCTCCTTCCCTGCCTGCCTTCTCTGCCCAAGCACCACAGAAAAGAGGACAGGAGAGGCCAGCCTTGCTATTTTGACAATAAATCAGGCTCTTCAGCCAATTTCCCACCAAATCCTGCTTACAAGTAACTTCCCAACCAGCACAGGATTGAGTTTTTTGAGTAGGCCCCAGACAACGTAACTGTGTTTATACTCAGTGTGGTATAGATGGTCCAGAGTAACACTGAAAAGGAAGGAGGAGAAAATGAAAAGGTGGAGAACTGCTGCTGCCAAAGATGATGTGGAAGAGGGAGGACAGTGACAGCTACTCAGGGAGCAGACCAGAAGAAATGTGTTTTCAGGGAGCTGTCCCAAATTACAGTGGCACCGTGCAGCCTATCGCTGTATTAGCTAAAGCAAGACTGCTCTCCTGCTGCCAGGCAGGACATCCTCCCTGCTAAGCGTATGAAACTAAAAAGCCAAGCAAACGCCTGTAACCTTCCATCTGAAATATGATTGGCGCCAGGATTTTACTCTTTGGCTGCAGGGAAGATGCTGGCATTGAGCGGAGGGGATGTTTGCTACCGCGGTGCCATGTTGTGCTTTGCTGCCCAATCCTGAGCTGCATCTGAGTGAATGTGCCTTATGTGCAGCGACAACACTCCCTGTCCCTGCTGTGTTAGAGGGGGACAAGCCCAGCTCTCCCTGCTGGAAGCCCCCCATGGCCCCACAGAGCCATGCAGACGGCTCATGGAGAGCGGAGTCACCATGAAAACCAGGGAGATGTCTCAGCAGCAGGGCAGCCACAGGCTGCGCGCAACTCCAGGTCTGCACTGTCACGAAAGAGATCTGAATTTAACCCTGTATTTCTCTAGAAGATTGTTGACTTTGGCTCTGGAGAGAGGGAGGCACCCTTCATTTGCAGGTTTTATTTCAAGTTGAGAGACAGTGCCAGCAGTGAGATACAAACACAAGGTTTTTAATCATCTGCAGTGCAAAACAGAGCCAAGAGGTCACTTAAAAATACAGAATTAAGAACTTAAAGGACATTTCCCTTGCTGGTGACCTTAAATCATCTCTGTCGGTGAGGTTCAAGGATCATTTGCAAGAAACGTAATGCTGCTCGTGGTATCTTCTACCTGGACACTTCCTCAGGAAACACTGAGCGGGCGGCACAAAAAATCCACCACCACATGTAACTTTTAAAGGTTTGGAGAACACAGGCAAAGGGAGAATGAGGTAAGACAAAGAGCTCTGAAAGCTTCTTACCTTGTGTCCATTGTGCTGCGACTTCTCTGCCACCAGAAACCTGACGATGGCCTCCCATCTGCCCAGGTTCTGGGGATCCCACGCGGTCACCATCAGGATCAGCTGCTTCGAGGACATTTGCACCTGGTGGGCAGCGTACATGGTCCCATCCGCTCTCACCTTGAAGTCCAGGCTGTTGGTTTCATACCGAACTCCCTTGTTACCAGCACAGTTATTAAATTTTACTAGAACAGAGAGCAAGAGATGGAAGAAACGTGTGAGACTGGCGTGATAAGGAAAGCAATCAAATACAAGTTTCAGACATTTAATTTTCACTGATGTCTTCTATATCTCTAATAACCATCAAGGAAATGATTTAACTGTTTCTTCGACCTTTCAGGAGTGCTCTTGTGCTTTATCTCTGTTCCCCAGGGAAGAAGTTGTAAGCCATTTTTAAAGTATTTGATACAGTTTCATTAGATCTCAAACACAGCTGTTCCCCATTTCTACAAGTGGATTTCTCCCTTGTTGCCATTATCTTTTAAATTCGACTGGAGTCTATTACCCACACTGTGGATATTTTTTTGCCTGAAATGTTTTCCATTTCCCTAACCCTTCAATAACCTACTTACCAGATAGCCTATTTTCACATTCTTAACTGAAATTCAAAAGCCCATAACAATTCCATTATTGGAAATACAAAACCAAAAAAACTTAAAGAAGAAAACATTAAAACTGCTCCATGGGTTGCATCTGCTGCTGGAACTGGACCTGCTCAACCAGAGCTGCAATCCCATGCTGGTCCACCCCTCCACACCGTACAACTACTGCGAAGAACTACTGTGAAACTTCCCTTCACAAACCACGACTTGTCATTTAAAATACTTCACTGTCAGATCAAAGCTCCCCATTTGCCACTATTTTTATTTTTGGCTTTTTTTTTGGGTCAAATTCTTTTACAGTTTAATTTGAAAACTACTTTTATTGGCATTATGAAACATGCCACATGCATTAGGCTGGAAAAAGCCCAAATTATATGGCAGAATTGATAAATCTGATAGAAATTGAACCTGCAGCTAATCACATGGGAAACAAACTGCTTTCTCCATCTGAGTCCTGCACAGGGCGGGATACATGTGTGGAGAAAGAAAACATACTGTACCCATAGAAACATCTCAAGTGAGAATGGATATACAGCTCTCCAGCCACGATGGGCTCCTGGGCTGTGGTCTGAAAAGTAAAGCTTGTTGAAAGCGCTGAACAAGGTTAATCACACAGATGGGTCAGTAGCCCCTGCAATATCCAATGCTGCACACCCAGAGAACCTGGGATGGCCCCAGAACCATGAGATGCAGGTGGTGCTGCCAGGGGAGATGCCCTGCACCCCTGGGGGCCAGGATGCTGTGAGATCACCTTCATCTCTCAGGAATTTCTGCAGATCTCCCCCGCACTCACAGCTGTAACAAATACATGTGAACACATCGAGTGCTTTGACGCTAATATGCTATTCATTTTCAGCTCCATGCTATCAGCATTGTTAGAAAGTTGTACATCAGTTGGTGTACTACTGCACTCCTCTGCTGTGTAACAGCCACGCAAAAAGCGAGTTCCCTCTATACCTCCTGAAGTACCCACATATCATATACAAAGAGACATTTGAAGAAGAGAGAAAGGAGCGATAATGACTGCACATTAAAAACAATTCAGAGCTCACTTTGATTTTATTGAGATTAAAAGAAAGCCCTACAGTGTACTAGTAGACTGAAAGAAAAAAAAACCAAATCCCTTCCTATACATGTGTGTAGTGATTTCAGTATTCAAAGTACTTAAACATCTGCTTAAGACACAGCGCGTGGCTCCAATATGCTGCTCTGGTGTCATATGTCACCATGTCGACTTTTATGCTCCATTATCTAAAAATGGCTACCTCTTAGACAAAGTCCCTCTGTGACTTGCTAATTACTTCCATTAGTTTAAAACAAACTTGACTAGAGACAGAGGAAATCCTGAGAGAAATTAAGTCTAATTTTTTAAACAAGCATCGTCTCTGCTCCACATTGCACTCCTCAGGTAGCACAGGTAGATGGATGCTCAGTAAGGAATTACCACGGCCAGCTACTCTCTGTAGAGTCCTGAGGAGCTGCAAGCACAAAAAGGCTTCAAGGACGTATAGATTCTATAACATTTGGTCCCTAGGAGGGACTGCCCCTTTCCCAGCTGCCATGGCTCACCCAAGTGGCTTTGCAGAAGATTTCAATCGCGCAGGGAGGAGGATTCAGAAACTCATCAGGAATGGGGAGTATTGGGGATCGCTCGCTCAGCTGCTGCCTGGCAGAGCTCTCGCTCTTGGCACTGTCCATACAGAGCACAGAAATCCCATTTGCTGGGCAATGTGGATGAACTGCTTACACCTCCACCCCACGCTACAAGGGCTCTCCTCGGGGACCTGCGCTCATCGTCACCGCTGCCCGGGGAAAACGAATCCTTGGGGCATTACCTGACAGATGAACTGTTTTATACACACACATACACACATATCATATATACAGCATATCTATGTTTCTAAAATATTCTTTCCAAATATGTGTGTATAGGGCTTTTTTTGGAAAAAAACCCCAATCTATTGTTCTATAATTAATAACGGCTCAAGGAAAGAAGATCTTGTCCGTGTTTTCAAATTCCACTTCTTACCTCTACTCTCACGGAAACAGAAATTAAAATTCAATCCAACAGCAGAAAACTTTTGCTTTTTTTCCTCTTTTTCTCCTTCAGAAAGCCCTAAATCTCTGTAATTTGCAGTTGATGCAACTCTTGACTTCAAAATAATTTAATAAATAACCAAACAAACATTGGCTCTGTTTACTAGACTTAGATCTCTCGGTGGACACAAATCCATCTTTCTTTGACCAGTTTGAAGTCTAAAGAACACTGCATGAATTTAACATTCAAAAGCTGAAGCATCAGTAATTAGGATTTCAGATAAACAGCAGAGCCACACATCTATCATTTTTACAGGGTGGTTAAAAAACAAAACTTTTTTTTTTAATATACTCTGGAAAAATGTTCAGTGATGCTTATCGAAAGCTTATGCTGGAAACAGCATCAAATGCCTGATGAAAAGAAAACCGAGAAGACACCCTCATTAGCAGGCTTTTAGGTTTAACCCTTTACCCTCATCATTTTTAATTGCTTCTCTATGAAAGGAGGAAGCACGACAATTTGATATGCTGAAGCAGGTATTGAGTGATGGGCAGAAAAGCTGCAGGAGTCTGCAGCAAACTGCTGGGCATCCAAGGGAAAAAAAATGTTATTTTTCTTAAAAAAAAAAAAAGACACAGAGCGGCAAAAAAAAAAATTTCAACAAGTTTTGCATTGTTCCCTTTTATTATTTAGCTTGTTAAGCTAGCTGGACAGAGTCAAATGATCAAGCGAGGATCTTGAAAGATGTACGAACACACTGAACTTCCTTGCCCCCCAAATGTCGGAGACATACATTGAATTTAATAGGACTATAAATGGTATAAACCAAAGAATTCACTTTAAGCCTTATCCTTCTGGATTCTCCTTTAACTTCTCCTAGTCCATTAAAAAGTGCACCCTCTGGCAAGCTGCAGAGGGCTAGAAGAGCAGGAGGGATAATACTTATTTATTAAGATGTACCCCCCGGCGGGACATCCTCCCACAGTTCAGGGTATTGGTCCCTTCAGGACTCTGTTTTTCACCATGGTTTTGAGGATTATCGCCGCACAGATGTTTCTTTCCCGATGAACTTCAAAGCAGCAGACACACACCGCTATTTACATCAGGATCCTGTCTGCTTTTCAAGTCATCTCTCTTGAACAGTTCCCTTTACATCCCGCGCAACAGCAATAAACCTCAGCCGCTAAACCCACCCCTTGCCCCACTTCTGCAAACACCATTAAGATGAGGATGGCTTAAAACTGTAACCTTCGGAAATTTCACAGGGTCCTGCATGTGTGCATAAACGTCCCTTTTGTGTGATCTTTAGCAAAGCACTTGTATTCTTGCCCTGACACTCCTGGCCCAACTCTGCTGTACGGTCGCACTCATCCATCTCCTCCCGCTGCTGCAGTCCTGGCCAGCCTTTCCCGGCATGTCACCACATTAGGAAGCGGGAAGAAACCAAACTCCACAGCTTTCAAGCAGACAGGAACATGTCGTGTAAGAACAGGCGTGAAACCATTCACTTAGCAAAAAAAAAGAACACATTCCCGAGCACTCCGTGAGCGCGTTACATTCTCACAAACCGATTTCTCCATTAAGTGCTAATGTGAAACAGAGCGCATTGAGCCTCACCGGAGAGCTTCGTTTATCTGAGAAAGTACGCTTTATAAACTTGTACGTGGCCATGTTTTCGAGGCATTTTTCTTTGTGTTCAAGTAACCCCTCTGCAGTTCTGTGAGAAAACTGCTTGACAGTGGCAGGGACAAACCACCAGCAAGTGAATTCCCCACAGCCGCACTGGAAATCCCCAGCAATGCTGGGATCCGAATCCTGACATTCAGGCTCCCCTGTTTCTCCTTCCCACTGCTGGATTGCTGCCTCCATCACCCATGCACAGGTTAATGAACGCAAGATAACAACATAAAAAGGGAAAACGGACTTTTAAGGGCACTTCAGAAAGCAAAGAGGGGCAGACTGTCAGTCTTACACATCACTGGTGTAGTCACTAGGTGAAAAGATTAAGGAATGTCACAAGTTATTATTGAAATTGTTTTGTATAATGAAGTCCTATGAACAAAAACGGGAAAAGGGTGATGGGCCTCAAGTTGGAGCACAGGAAGTTCCACACCAATATGCGGAAGAACTTCCCAGTGAGGGTGACAGAGCCCTGGGACAGGCTGCCCAGGGGGGTGTGGAGTCTCCTTCTCTGGAGATATTAAAGACCTTTCTGGACGCCAACCTGTGCGACCTGCCCTAGGGACCCTGCTTTGGCAGGGGGGTCAGACTTGATGACCTCTGGAGGTCCCTTCTGACCTCTATGATTCTGTGAACCCCATATGATCCTTCAACAACACAACCAGATTTGCATCTTGGAGTGAATAAAACACGCAGAGCCCTTCTCCTTCTCTACGATGCATGAACAGGAAAAAACGATGGCTGCAAAACAATGTATAGTTTTCATCCTCCCGTTACTGACTTCCTAGGTTACATTTTCAACCGTGTCCTGATAAAAATATTATACTAATTAACTCTCAGTGTCTTTATTTAGTATTTATGGTAATGCAGGAGATCCAAGCTCTGCTGGTAACAGGTAAAGCCAGCAATTCAAAAAGCTCCTTTAGAGCCTAATAAACATATCCCAAGCGATCAAGGCTAAGAGTACGCCGTTTAAGAAATGCTTTGATACAGAAAACTGTTGGAGATAAACGGATGGATGTTGGTTGGTGTATGAATGTATATAAAGATGTGCATGCCCACGCTCTTGGCTTCACAAAGCATTGATTATTTATTAAGTGTTCTCAGAGTAAAAAAAACCCCAAAATAATGAATGACTTAGGAGAATTAATGAACTGCCCCACAGTCTATCCTCTGCTGGAAATATTTAGCGTTATTTAGCATGTTCTTAATGTTATATTCTTGTAATTAATGGTACAGAAATCTGCTGCAATTTTACCCATTTTTCCGTATCTCAGGTCATCATGAAACATTACATTCAATTTTCCAGCGCATTATTTATGATCTCTGAGCTATGACTGCTAATATTTGCCTTACTGGAATAATAATAAATTACCATAACAATTTACCATATGTAATTATGTTAAACAAAATCCTTTTTTATTTATCTTCCTGTAATCTCCAGTTACAGTGAATCCTCCTATAAGAAATGCAGAATACTCCAGCGTTCCTGGCATTCCCAAGCTATCAAATGCCTGTTGGAAGCAAGACAGATTCGAAATGGCACGCAAAAGTATTTTTACATTTAAAAGTACATTTTGAAACCCTCACTTTCAGTTCCAAAGCTCAACCCCGTCCACAACCAAGTTTTGCAGATTTGGGGCCCACACCAGTGAACACCCACCCACCCCATATGCATTTGCAGGGTATTCTGCTTTCGCAAAGCCAGGACTGCCTCTGATACTTTTTTTGGGAGAACAACAAGCCTTTTTCACGTGCAAGTCATTTATTAAAAAAAAAATATTTCTGTAGGCAGAACTACATGGAAATGTAGTTTCATTTCCAGAGCCACCTAAATGCTTTCAACACCTCTTCCAGCTTTATATTCGCTTTTAATAGCTCTTGCTTACACAGGGTTTCTCTTTCCATGGCCAGATGAAAAGGAACAATACATTTCAACACAGTGAAATCGGGATCCTTTAGAAACTCATTCTGTCACCTGTACAGTCAGCCAGTAGCAATGAGGAGTTGAGAGTACATTAAAAAAAGATCTAAATCCCATTCAAACAAAACCAAACCAGCCCTACAGTAAACAAAACCCAATTCCCTGACACTGCCTACTTCCTTCGTATTCCCACCAGTGCTATTTTTCATTTACTGGAAGCCAATCCAAGTAAAATACATGTTTTTAAGGAAGGAAATAATAATAAAAAAAAGTGTATTTCACTTTTGGTATTGGAATTGGAGGGGAGTACAGACCCCTGGAGAGAAGGACTGTGGAACATGATAGAAAAGATGAATCACTCTGGCAGCAGCCAGCCAGCCATTAATTTTCAGCAAGCCAGGAGTTGGTCCAATTAAACCAGGCTCCTTCCTCTACATTAACATGTTTTACTCGGTTTTTTTGCGAAGCTAAAACATCAGCTCAAGACCCCAAAGGCTTTTCTATTTAGGATCAATCAATCTACCTCGCTGCACTGTAAAACATACACTGTCAGCTCTGAGGCTAGCTCAAAAAAGAGCAACAGTGGAAAAATTTGATAAATCGACATGTTCTGGCAGTTAGTAGAGGGATTCTTCCTACACTGTCACTTATTTTTATCTGATTAGAAACAAGTATTAGTAAAGGGAATATTCCCTTCTATTCTCTTCCCAGTATTTAGCATTGGGCTACAGAAAGAGTCTTTTCATCCCCAATTTTCTAAATCCAAGCCAGAAGCTTCCCACCATGCAGGTGGCGAGATCACTACTTGTGTTTCGAAGGGCAGTGAGCTTGAGTTGGACTTGCACGATGTGGAACTCACTGCCCAGCCTCTCCTCCAGCACAGAGACATGAACCCAAGCTATTAGTGCTCCACGTTACAGACGTTTTTTCACTGCTTTCCGTGCTTTTATGCTCAGGGTGTGCAGCCTCACCTCTGGCTTTGCAGCACAGGGATTGCTTTATTGGGGATTTCTCTGCCTGGCTGAGATGCTGTCACTCTCCCTCTGAGACATTTCAGAAATGATTAACTAATAAATGAGCCACGGGCTGATGTCAGAAGCTGGTAAGAAGGACACTCATATAGTCGGCAGTGCCCTGCAAAGCAGCAGTGGGACAGCCCAGAGGATTACCCCTTTCCCCGGTGAATGCCACAGGAACTATGCTATTGGCTTCCATTCTTCTCTATAGACATCTTTATCCTCAGACAAAACCCCTTCCACAGCACCTTCATTACGACAGCCCTCCTACATTCTGAACAGTAAGGAGGACTGAAAGCCACCGAGATGTGCAGCTGATGTTGCAGCTTTGGATTAAAAGGCGAATAAAGAGAAGCCTGGTTTGGGTAACCTTGCAAACACCAACTGCACCACATTTTTTGTGTATTTACGGGCCACCAGTTTTGTTCTGGGCTCTTCTTTCAATTCCATGCATCGGCAGGACAGTACTGAGATTCACTACGGCACTAATGAGATCATTTTGCAATTAAAGGCTAAGTAGAAACAAACCTCTCACCACTCTACAGGAGAGTTTGGGTTCTCTGATTAAGCAGCAGTAAATAAACCTGTTTTACTCTTGGTCCTGGTGTACAGGCTTTCTATGATTAACTCTCCAAACAAGATGGACTGATTGACCCCATGGATTAATCAATGAGTTTCTCAGCTTCAGAGCAAAGTGCAAGTTGTGGGAGTTACCTGCAGTAGGATGCGTTTTAATTATTATTACTACAGCACACAGTAAATAAATCCCAGGGCACTTCACTTGGAGGCTTTACCCTCAGCGCTAATGATTTTCACAAGGCTCTCATGTTCATCCAACTGCCTACGTGGGAAAAGACTTTAAGCATCACTATGCATTTCTTGAGGAAACCTACAGACTTTATGGTACCTTAATGAGATAATTACAAAGGGAGGAGCCTATATAATCATAGGACAAGCACTAGGTTACACCAGCTGCTGACCCACCTTACCTGTTGGCAGGAGCATCCCTGGGAGAAGCTATTGGGGGGCCGGGGCTGTATTTGAGAGGCACCCCGAGCGTGCTGCACCAAATACCTTCTCCCCAGCAGTCCCAGGGAGGGCTGCTGGTATCGGAGCGTCCCCACATGTGCTGGGAAGCACACACTGATCCTGCACAACCATAGCCATCCCTGGCAGCTCCCACCCACCCCACGGCAGCCTGGTGGCCCTGGGGTTTTTTTTCCTTTCCGTCACAGATCTCTTTTCAACTTGCCACAACTGCATTTGAAAGACATGGGGAGCTGCAGGAAGATTTTAAGGAAGGGGAAAAAAAGAAGTGAACACAGGCCATCTGCAGCCTAGGAAAAGAAGTTGAAAGAGATGCTCCAACTGTAGCAGTGTCAGATAGCCTCAGGCTCCTCTCTCCTCACACTCTTCAAACAAACAAACTCTCAACACCTAGAAACAGAGGCTGCACATGTCAGGGGAGAAAAAAATCAGACACACCAGTAAAGACACTGAACTCCTTCCGGACTTGACTTGCATGTAAACACTGACAACTTTGGGCTTGACTGTTCTTGTCTTCCTTAGCCTGGCTCAGGAGCAAACATGTGCTGACCCAGGGAGTCAAGTCACAGCGCAGTAAATAAATAGATGTTTCAGACAAGCATATCAGAAATAGTAAGTTTTGTTATCCCTAAGAATCAAGGCAGGGTAGCTGTATTTAACCTGCAGCTGCTGTGCACCTCTGCTTGTCCACCTGCGCAAAGAGCAGCCGCAGTCCTTACCTTCAGCTGTAGCCTACTCAAGCCTTCATGTTTCAAGAGAAATTAATATTACGTAGAATAAAATACTGCTTGGTACCTGGTGGCCTCAACTGCTTTGACATTTGGATGAATTCAGAGAGTTTTATTTACAGATGTAGGCTCTGGGTTCTGTTTCTGGCACTCGGTCAGAGGGAGTGGGAGAAGAAAAAGTGGCCTCGGTGCCAAAGCTGCTCTTGGGTGGGCAGTAAATATCGGGCAAGTTGAGAGGTGGCAGGGCTGTGTTGCTGCAAAGAGCCACAGTGTCCTGCCCCAGAGCCGGGCTCCAGCATACTCTGAATTCATGGGAAATTCACCCGTGGAGCAGGAAATTAACTGGAAAAGCAAAGCCACAATAAAACATGGCTCCACGTTCTCTGGTCTTGGTGAGCACTGAATGAAAATGAACCTCTGCAGCCACCCTGAACAGGCCGTGTCCTGACAACTGCATCCCTGTGGTCATGGCATCTGGCTGTTGATGCTTCTGATGGGGACATGGGGATGAGGTTTATGGTAATTTTCCCCTTCCTCTTTCACACTTACCGCCTCTGCCCCTTCTCACTACGGCAGTCAGCATCAGAAAGGCATCAGTCCCCTCGCCTGAAAAATGACCTCAGGATTCAACTGGCAACCTTAAATTTAACAGAGTGCTTTTGGCAGGGCTCTGTACCGTCAATTAAAACACAGAGAGACTAAAGCCAGTAAATTAGAGAACATGACAAATGCAGCACAAAGCAGTGACGATCCCAGAAGGTATCAAATTTAGTGTTAAAGCAAAGAAACAATAGGGAAGTCCAAGACATTTCAGAGTGTAGTGAATCAAATTAAATTGCCTAAAATTCCACATGGAATACATTTGACAAATTTCTTTCCCCCTCTTCAGCTTTCTGTTTGAGATGAACTGTCGTCTGGCAGCTTCAAACGTCTGGCACAACTTCAGCTTCAGTTTGCTGGGGCTGAATCCAAACACGAACCTGAACTTTACCAGTTCTGCTCTTTTTGTAAACATACTTGCTGTGGCTGCCAAATGCTTTCCAAAAGCACACAAAACCCAGAATCCAAAAGGAAAACATTGTCTTGCTGCAGTAAAATTTGCATTTTACCACCTATGGGTAGCATGCCCTGTGCAGAGCTGTCGGGTGGTCAGTGCCCACCATGTCCTCCATTTCCCTGTGCATTTTGAAAGGGGACCGGAGAGCAGGGAGGTCCCACGGGAGGGATGCGGATCCCACACACCCGGTACAAGTCCATCCAGGCAGCACGGGTGGCACTTCTTCCCCCAGGGCTGCGTGGGCAGCTGATAATACAACAATTAGCAGTAGGATTCCTCAGACAGATGCTGGGTAAGACGAGCAGTAAAATGTCATTATACACATGGCACTGATAGCAAAGACCAGTTTAGATTACCCCAGTGAGTAGCCTCCAGAACAAATTCATTTTAGGGTAGGGAACTTCAGGCACAGGAAGAGACAGATATAAAGAGAGTTATGATCCAATTGCTCCTGAGCACAGATAGCATCAGCCTTGATTTATCAGATTTTTTTTCATTTTGCTTTTAAAACAGAACTGTCTCTGCAAAACGCTGACAACAAAGGCACAGTTCTTCAAAGCAGGATGCAACCCTTTCCCAGCAGCACCCCACGGCCCAGGCAGATTCCCTTGTACAGAAAACAAATCCTTCCTCCCTTCATTTTAAAGCTTTTTAAAACTACCCATCTCCACAAACCATCCCACTGTGGAAGGGGAACACGAGACCACCTCGAGGCCAAAGAGCAGCAAATGACAGAGGTGTGTGAATTCTTGCACAAGGTACACCAGCAAGCAGATGCTCTTAAAGCAGTGCATCTTACTGTCCATGGACCACCGGCCTCAGCTCTGAGAGCCACATGGAGTTCCACCACAGCCCAAAATAGACAACATCTGGTTGATAGAAACACTGATTTATTGCATGTCTTCTCTCCCCTTGGATTTTAATTATGAGCAGCTCTTGTAACCGTTATATTTGTATTTGTTTTATCCATCTACATGTTATTCTCTGCTATTAACTACAAACTCTTTCTAAAAATAGTACAAAATATACTTAAAAATATACATAGGGACTTTATTAAGGAAATCCCTACGCTGAATTTTCAGATGGAGCAGAAGTACCACTGAAACCACTGATTAGCAAGTCAGCCTTTACCTGATTTGTTGAATAGGATGAAACTGAAGAAATTCCTTTTTTTATCACAATAAAACCCCAAAGAAACAGAGTACAAAGCTGACTGCCGCTCCTAATGTTAACCAGCGTGGCAATGAACAAAATTCACTCATTATTGCTCCACTCTGCTCCCAGGGGCTGCTGAGGGTGCTGAGCCAGTTTCAATGGTTGGGTGTTGACATTTTCAAGACCCTCTGTAAGGTAGCCCTTCCTCAGCAGAGACAGAACCAGACTGTGCCTTAAGAATTAAATATTCTTTCTCCCCTGGGTAAGAGCGATACAGTCAGGAGTGCAATAGTTGGAAGCCTTCATACTGAGTATTTGGTTTTTTTCTGATGAAACTCTTGATCTTTCTGGGAATAAGTTGATTTAGAAGTGACTTTTTAATTTGTATGGCTGAGTAACTACCACTGTAAAAGAACATACAGTGCAATAAATAAATAGTGCTTGCAAACTTCAGAACTCTCTGCCACGTCTCCATCCATCAAAACTAATTCTGTAAGAAAACAAAGGATGTGAGAAACCCAACTAACCTTTTTCCCCATCTTACAAAAATCTTGTTCTGGAAATGTCATAACGTTTCGATTAAATGACTGAGTCCTCTGGAAATGTTTAGCGGCCAGCTCAGGTCCAAGTACTTATGCAGAAATCCTGTCCCACTCATGCCACAGAATTTCTAGGAATATGATGGGAAACAGAAATTGCCACAGATGTCTGAAGCTGGGAAGCAAAAAGGGCCAGTAGCTCGGTTTCTGTTCTGTCACCACAGTGTCGGTACACTGTGCGACCCGCACACCAATAAACCCTTGAGGTGGCGTAATGTGAGGAGTAATGTGAGGAGTATCTTGGCTCTGTATCTGCTTTTTAATTAAAAAGTTTTGCATGTAAGCAGATACCTTTTCTTCTTCCAAATTCAGACTGACATCAACTACTTATCATTCTAAAGCAATCACTAGAGGAAACACAATTTAAAAATACCATACTCTATGGAAGCTTTCTTACTCCTGCCCATCATCATACTGTCTGGTCCCCTATCACATCAGCTCAGTTGTGTGAGTTTTAAGCTGACATCCAAAAGTCTGGCCATTTGAAGTCACAGAAATCAGCTATGAGGTTGTAATTTTATTTTTTAAAAATTTTATTTATTGATTGGTTGAAAAAGAAACATCGACTGGCGGATATATTTTAAAGGTTAAACAAGCATGATGAATGATACCAAAGCTAGCCCTCCCAAACTTTGATTCTTACTTCTTTTACAAACTTCACAGGTATCAACAGCCTAAAGATACAACAATCTAAATTTACCAGTGGGTACCAGAGAGGGAGGAAGATGCTTGCGCTGTAGACTCATCGTCTCCTTACAGATGTGAAGGGAGCAGTTGGCATCCACCCCAGGAGGATGCTTGCCTTGGCTCTTATGAGTAGCAGCACTTCAACACTTCCAAGTCACACGTTTGCAGTTTTTTCAAACCCAGCCCTCAGTAAGGACTGTCAGCTACCGCTGTCACTAATGTCTAGCTCAATGTAAACACTTCGTTAGTAACGTGATGAAATTACACCTTCAGGTTTAGCTGAACCACTAAAATAAATCTTTTCAAAGAGCATGTATGCATTCATTTATTCTGCACTGCTATGACCACAAGTTTAATTTTTACCTTTTAATTATTCATCGTGGATCAAGTCTTAATTTAAGCTAATATGTAAAGATGAGGAAGAACAGGCACTTGTTTATCTCAGGTTTTTGTAATTAATTCAGGTTGTTCTTTAATCACATTACTTTTCTACTATGTGATAAGAAAGGAAAAAACCAAACCAGCAACCATCCAAACAACAAAAAACCCCTCCTGTTCCAGAAAAAGCAGGATATTCCACAAAATGTACACACACAAATAGACTCCATTAAAGTATTGGTGTACAGGGACAGTTCATGTCATCGACTCAGCCTATATGGGAAATTTTTCTTCTTCTTTTTGTCTTTAATGTCCACAATATTATGAGTGAATTGACCTAATAACAGATAATGTGATGGAGATTGGCACAGGTTCCGTGAAGAATTTTTCCTGGAAATATGAAATTGTCCTAAATTTCCCTCCTGTTCCACACCTGCAGTGACAATAAATGGCACATCGACCAGCAATTTTATGTCTATTACCAGCCACTGTATCTGAATTAATAAAAAAACCCCTCTAACCACCCAAAATGTCTACTAAAAGTAACCTTCTGCTAGGTTTTTTTTTTTCTTAAATAAAAGACTTGGGAAAAGTTGAAATAAGAAACAAGAAAAATATTACTCCGTCCATAATTCATACAGTTTTAATGACATTTCTGACCTTTAAAACAAAAAGTATGAACGACTCACACAGACCATTGGGCAAATAGAAAAAATACCAAGAAAAGCCAGCAAAGAAAAGAGGAATTAACCATGAGGATTCCTCTGCAACTCCAGTATAACAAGATTTGTACTCTGTAAGAATAAAATGCCATGAAAACTTCCCCAGCCCTCAACTCTGAACTCACCCAGTTGGTCCTTTGTTTACTGTAATGTCCATAAATTTCTGTTAAGTAGCCTGTGCTGAGGACGTATCACTGTTATTATTTTCACCAGGCTATTATTTTCTTTTCCTTGCATGTAAATATTAGCAAGAGCCCACACTCTGCCACCTGAATTAGCTGCGAAGAATTGTACAAAGGTGCATACAAACTTCAGCAAGCCCTTCTGATTCATGTTCATTGGTGTATTAACAATTCATCTCATCTGTATGAAACGTCAGGGTCCTGGGTTTTTAAAGATATCCCGTATTTCACAACCAAAATATGTGGCCTTGATTATTTTTGTGCTCAAGCAAAGGCATCCCTTGATGCTCAGCCAGCACACTTACAAGTCAGTTAATTATGCTGCCAATTATTCTACTGAGCCATTTGCCATCGCTCTCGCCTGACGCAAGCATACGGTTGGCATGGTGAACCCATCTCACAGGCAAGTCATTACACGGAGGATGGGGCAGACATTGAGCTCCACTGAACCCCAACCAGACAGACCACCAGCCCTGAATGAGGAGGATTCAGCTCTGTGTGGTTAACCTGTATGTTTTTCTGAATGTTTATTAAAAAATCAACCTAAAGTCAATACAATTTTTTTTGCTGATCCTGGCTGCCACAGACAAGTCCTTTCTCCTTGCAGAACTCCCGCTTCTGAACGCATCTCCCAACACCACTGTGGCCCGCATCCTCATACGGCGAAAATGAGGTCGTAGGGCTGCTCTGGGAGCACCCCCCCCCGACTGCACATGGGCGGGAAGGCAGGATGTGAAACAGGACAAGCAATGCTGAAGTGCTCTCCTCTCTGTGCACATGGCCAGGACACCTGCATGGCATCTATCTGCAGCATGCTTGGCCTGATAGCTGCTTATTTCCTTGAGCACCAAAGGGATTGAAGCTGGAAAATGAAAAGGTAGTGGGGAGGAATGTAACCATCTGGGGAAGATCCCCCCAACCAGTAGTTTCAGAAAGAAAAATACAGGCTGTCTTGTTTAAAACCGCTCTCATATGTTTACGCAGCCCTCCTCCTTGGGTATTTGCGCTACACAACGCCCCTGTGGAGCAGTGATATTATATGTTAGCTCTCTACCCTATTATTTCTGGCTGCTTAAGCAGCAAAGGACCAATATCCCATTCAGCTATGCTCAGTTGGTGCAAGAGAAATCAGTGAGATACCGCTCTGCAGCTCACTTCACACACCTCTCGTCCTTGTGTGGCACTGCTTGGTTTTGACAATGATTGACGACTCGTACCAAGCCCCTGCATTCGCTGTTACTAGGAACCTAATGGGTATTTCTTCATGAGCTAACCCTTATCTTGCAAACTCTATGAGCTTTAAGAGTAGAAAGCTTATCCTCTGGAACAGTCCTTCACTTCTGAAACACCTCCTTCTTTCTCCAGTGATTTACCGTTCATTTATCTTTATGGGAAAGCTGGTATTTCTGAATTACAAACCTGAGACATCTCAGGCTCTGGTTTATGGAAAAGCCAGCCACGGACACCCAAGAAATGAAAAGCCAGCACTCCCACCAGCATATTAGCTGGTTTTAGATCACAGTTAATGAGTTGTCAATCATACATAATTGTATATTAGATTTCATTTACATTTAAGTGGTCTGAGCAGTGCTGTACATATCCATCAATGAGTTCTCAGTGGCCATCGATAATTAAGTCTCTGTTCACCCTATGATCTTGTTTCCCAAATCCAGGTTGACATCTACCAGGCAGACTTGGTCTTGAGACAGTTATTTCCCCAAAAAGTAACTCACACCTCAAACACAGAACAGGCACACAGCCATTCTTTCAGTGATGGTTTACTTCATTTCCCAAAGTCATCTCTCTATTTCTGTGTAGAGAAAAAGCCCTTGGGTCATCTCGATTTAAAAGGGACCTTCCAACTGAGCAGTGCCAAGTACCTTCAGACGTGGCAGGAAATCAACCAAGGGATTAATGAACTTTATTCACCTACTACTCAACATCCTACAGAAGAGCCATAGAGGTGTTCACGCCTTCTCCAACCTCTCACCCCAATGGGGACAGTCTTGAAAATCTTGCTCCATTTAGCATTATATGCCATGGTCTGATTTTCAAGCTGATAGCTAAAGGAAGACTGAAGGATGAAGGTCAAAACCATGGTTTGGCTGGGCCAATCCATACTCGTGACAAGTACATCACTTGACAAACAAGTACCATCAGTTCACCTTCTGAAACTCTACCTGATCTACCAGGGAACAAAGAAGTGCCCACTGAGACCTAGCAGGCTCAGGGCCACTCTAAATCATGACCATCCAAACAACTGCTAGGTAACAACATTGCAACCCCCAGCAAGGATTTTGTCCATTAGTTGTGAATTTAGGCAGTTTTCTGAGCCTGAGGGCCAAAAGATGAGGAAGTCTGCAAAGAATACACTAGGACAAACAAAGGAGAAAGCAGTAACTTGTACTCTATTGGTACACACTGCTAGCTCCAAGCCTGGAAACTTATGCAGAATTTAGTGATTTATTCTGCTTAGCTCCAGATAGAATATTAAATATTCTCTTCCGTTTCACAGCAAGGGAGGGTGTGGGAACACAAGGTGAAATCATGTCTGTTTATGGCACCTTTTAATTTAGCTGATTTGGGCTGAAAGGATTGTGTTAGAGATGAATAAGTCCTTAAGAGGTTTCTTTAAAGCAAGGAATTTAAAATAATTCTGAAAACCTTAAGTCCTCCTAACACATGTGATTATTATTCCATGTTTCAGCCCTGTAAAAAAAAAAACAAAACTACTGAAGCAACAAAACTGTTTCTTGTTGTAATGAACAGTAAAAGCTTGTCTGGGGGGAAAAATCATGATTAGATTGTGACTGTGTGTTACTTCCAAATGTAAAGCCATTTTGCATGAGACAATATTAAGATGCTAAGATGCAAGGTTTGATCATTAATTTTGGCTAACACTACACATTAGTGTTGCTGCAGTCTTAGATTTTTTTCTTCTCCCCTGGTTTTAGACAGCCTTAATCATGCTTACAGCCGATTCTAATTGCTGAATCGTATCACTCTCCACCTTCTCTAAAATGCCTGGGGCAAAAGAAATAGTGAAGATTAATGACAGATGTGTAATTAGAAGAAAATGTAAAGATCTTGTGTTAATCATTCAGAAATAATTTGATAAATATGAAATTCTGAAGAGCTCTCAGAGTAAAAGATGATAAAACAAGTCCTGTAGCACAAAGCTAAGCGAAATTTATTATGTACCACACTCTTTGGAACAGGAAACAGGAGAGCTCGCGTGAGCACGCACAGGCATGTGGGAATGTGAGTGAGGCTTTATTAACATAATGGGATTCAGCATGGAAGACCATCTGTTTTAATTGAGCAAGCTTATTCGTACAATGCTTTGCTCCACTAATCTTGTTTAGATTAATGTTAATGTTCTATTAAAAGGTAGTTTATCATCCCACAATACTTAGTTAAAGTGATAACACCCATAGTAATATTCTCAGCTCCTTTGGAGGCAGAGAGTGTGCTCATTACCAGGCTATTGATCATCTCGCAGCACAACTGTTAAGAGCGGGAACCTTGGTTAAAAGTAACCAGAGGTTTGATTTTGGGTTTTCTTTTTTTTTCAGTAAGGGAAAAGGCACAGATAAATAACTTTTACTTAATTTAAAATTCAAGAGAACAGTCTGCAAAATGATGCTCAATTATGCCTTTAGGTAACTAGAAAAAAGATGCTTTAGCTAATCATACCTTTCAGGTTGTAACACAGAGAATACGTATTCAACCTGAGATTGGCTGCTATTTTTTCTTTTCTTCCTGACACATCTTCTCACTGTAACACCTGGGCTGTCCTTGGCCTTTGCTTTCAACAAGAGAGCAGGAAGTTGGCTGGTAGGTGGACATATGCCTATCATTAAAGACGCAGCCACGGGACAAGTAAAAAAGGAATAGTAAAGCACATTTTGTGTACCGATCTTAAATCCCCAATTTGTAGGAGGCAACAGTATATCCTGAAGGTTTTAT